>JBBPSC010000178.1:0-26935 GCA_038093395.1 Baorangia bicolor
ATCTGCGCAAACGCCCGGAGTAAAGGGTCGGCGACATTGCTCAGGAATGGCGGACTAGCATTGAACCCAGTTAACGTAGCACCCTGGAGTTCGAAGCCCTCCCCAAGAAAGTCGTTGTCCATAAAATTGACGATATCCCCTTCGGTCACGCTCGAGAGATTGAACGCAGCAAAGTCTGCGAGGACCTGCTGAGAAGATTTGCGCGTAGGCTTGTCGACGATCGTCTTTGGATCGATGTACATCTGTGCGAGATTCACGGTCTGCAGTAACTACATCATTGCGAATACCGATCAGCCTCGGCTCCTGACAATAAACTATGATCGACTTACTGCGCTTGAACAAAATATTTGGCCAATGCACCATGGCTGGACGGGTGGCAACGCAGCTTGCGCAGGCACCAAGGCACTGAGTGGGACTGTAGGGCTAGCTACCGAGGTCGAGATAGTCACGGTGGGTGTTCCCGTCGTCGCCGGGGTGGTCGCAGTCTGGGATAGAGCATAATGGGCCAAGCCGATGAACGTGGCCAACTGCAGGGATGAAAACATTTAGGCTGGAAAGCCTCGAATCGTAGAGAAGCGGAGTGATTTGAACTTGCGGCGCGTCCGTGAAGAAACCAACGTCGTCGCGAATGAGCAGTTAGGATGAAATCTCATCACCCCACACTACATTTTAAGTATTAAGTACCTGGCCGCCGCCTGGGCGCTCGGAAATGGACGTGCCCGAGGGTTGTTAACCGACTCGGAGTTACTGAGGTCTGGTGACCAGGTGCCAGCACCGTAGCAGGAACCCGGTGACAACTCTGATGAGAAACTGATTGCCAGGTCTTATTTACAGGAAGGTGATGGGTGACTTACCGTAGGCTTTTGATCCGAGCTATAGTATTTTTCTGTCCAAAGATGGAAGGTTACTGCAGTGCTGGTTCTCAAAGGGGATGATTTACTACCTGCAAGCTCTGAACGTTATCTCCGATCCATCACTGGTCACAAGGATGCCACGTCATGATACAACCATAACCCAGCCGGACTGAAGACTCGCGAGGATAATATTATATTCTGAACGGACATTCACTTCCGAATATCCCATCGCATTACTACGTTTAGTCCATCGGCCTGGATTAAAAGCTTACGATAAGCCACCCACTCTCATCAATTAATGATACATCAAACGAAGGACGTCACCAAAAGGTGGAGCATGCAGTATAAGCGACTGTCAAAAACACATCCCAGAATGTACTATGGGTTCCCAACGTATTGAGGCCGTGTAACTGTGAGAGCCTACCTCTCGGGTCAAGGCGTTAGGCACGTAACCCCCAACACAAAGGGAGACTGTTTTCAGTCACTTTGCGGAGCCGGCCTAGACAGTCAATCCCGATGAGTGACAGAACCTCCTGAAGCAATGGATCCAAGGCACGGGCCTGTTATAACATGTTCCGCGACTCGGCGAGACACCTCCGGAAGCCGAGCACCGTAGTCAGTCGGGACTAACATTCAGGTCCTAATGAGACCACAACGCCGTATCAAAGCGAAACAGACTGATCCAAATGATGACAGGTGCCAACCCGACTCAGATGATATTGGTTGTATTGCATTGCGTTGTGGACAAGAAGCGCCTACTAAACTCACCTGGCTGGCGACCGGATCATGGTGCGACGCATGTCCCAAGTCAATTGTTGGGGAAACGCGTCGACGACTTTCAGATACCTCTCGTTGAGTAGCCGAGCCCGACAAAGAACATCGTCTTGGCACGATGCTCAGATCAATGTGCCAAGGTCAATAAGCTCGAAGTACGTGAAAGGCATGGTGACTCAACGTTGCAACATCGTGATCTCAATGTCCCCGTGGATGTTCACGTGGATGCGTAACAAATTCCGGCGCGCGTGCAAGAAAATATCATTTGTGTAGGAGATGCAAGGGTGTACTTACGAATGGTATGCCCTACGCTCACGTCTTCCTCTTTGGACTGGAAGTGCACCAAGAAAAACAGTCAAACAGCTACCCGCACCCCGAACTCATATATCTCAGCCACGCATCATGTTAATGCTACAACGCACCTGCCCCCTTTGTCACGAGCAAAGCAAAGGTATCGATGCGTGGAGTCCAATACGTTCCATTGTTCAATCCTTCCTAGTACTCCTAATCGACCATCATGCGCTCTGTGAGGAGGCCCTCGCCATACGCCATGCTTTCGAAGATGACTTGTCTCCAGACGCTGATAGCGAGTTCTTGAGCTTCCTCTTCCAAAACCTATGACAAGGACCCGATCAGCGGAACTATTTCCCGACAAATATCAAGCTCATACCGGTTCTAGGCCATCTACGAGCTTCTGGGGACTTTTGTGGTCCTTGAGATGTTCCAGGACGAACATAATGAGGTCGTCGTCTTCCAGTTCGCCGAGATATCTAACCATGAGGCGTTTGACCAATGGCTCGAACTTTCGGTCAACCATGCTCTAGCGAAACGAGTCAGCGAACTCGCAAAAAAGAAAACATGAGCGTACATCGTTGAGACCGTCCCACCTGACCTTCGCCTTAAACAAGGTCTCCTTGTCGTGGGGGACAGACTCCTTGATCGTCTGCAGACGCTCCTTTGCCTTCTCGCCCTCTGCAGCACTGAAATCGAGTTTGACCAACGGCACCTTTCGTTTCTTGATATCCTCTTCCTCCTCCTCCTCTTGTCCGAACACGGCGGCCTTGCCATCCTTTGGCGCGGCCTCAGCCTTGACCGGCGCAGGTGCAATCGACATGTTGAGTTTGACTGGTGCACCATCATCAAGGAGCATTCCAGCTTTACGCTGCTCTTCGGCAAGAGCTTGCATGTCTTCCATCTGACGAGCGAGGAACTTCTCTGATTCGATACGGAGGTTCTCGGCTTCACGCTCTTCATATGAGCGTGATTCGGCGTCTGCCGCTTCTTCGGCTGTGACTCGGCGTGCACGAGATTGTCGCCAGCGTGCTCTAGCAATTTCATTGCGTTAACAGAATATAGCGGCGACGAAGACCAGGTCAACACACCTGTCAACGTAGAACAACTCATCACTCTCGTCGTCGTCCCAGACATCCAGCCGAGCTTGCATCTCCACACGATCCCGTTCCTCGGCTTCCTTGATGGCATTTTGACGCGCAATCGACCGTTCTAGTCCAGCTATACGAGCCCGTTCTCGAGGCTCATAACGGCGTTCTCTCTGCGAAATTCATGGAGACATGTTCAGCATCACTGCGCACATCTGCAACATCCTATTAGCGATCGATGAAACACTCACATCCTTGAAGGAAACCTCCTCGTCTCGCCTTCTGGCATCTTTCCGGTCCCTCTCCATCTCCTCGTCAGTCTTTGGGCCCTTATTCCGCTCATCCAACGCTCCCGTCGCAGCGCCAGTATCCTCCGCCTTCACAAAGCCGACAGGCTTGCTGTAACTTTGTGGCCCTTTCCCCTGTGTCTGTTGACCCTTTCCAGGCGTCGATTGAGATGGCTGCTGCGACTGTGGCTTACCCCAGTCCCTCAACTTTGGTCCACTCGGTGCCGTAGCCAAGAGATTTGGTATACTCTCGCGAACTTCTCGTACTTTCTCTCGTTCACGCTTCGCGGCACGTTCGCGGAATTGTGCGATCTCGGAGATGACAAGGCCGCGTTGGGTTTCTGGAAGATCAGCTTCCTGAAGATCGTGGAGGTGAGGAGGTATAACGTATTTCTCTTTGTCAAGAAGGCCGTTGTTAGCTGCGTCTTGAGAAGTACGATTGATCTCTGTGACAAGTGCGAAGACCTTGGCTTTGGCTTGCTGCATCATGGCCTCATCCGTCTGTTTCCACGCAAGTCGTAAGAACACGACAAGGATACGACAATGAAAGATCGAGGCTCACGTCTGTCTTCATCTTTTGCGCAGAGTAGGCATCCAGAAAAAGTTTCGTCTTCTCGTCGGCTTTAATCTGGGAAAATGTATGCGACGTAGGCTTGCAAAGATCAGCCCAATAGTGATGGGACGCACCAGAAGCTTTTTGTTCGCGCACCCATCTTCCAGCGCTGGTAGCTCGATGCCCTGGAGGAGCGTCAAACATCTGATTGCAGAGTCCGGGTCCTCGAATTCTGCAAACCCGAATCCTTGCGGTTTGTTTGCAGGCGTGATAAGTCGCTTGAACGACTTGACGGGACCACATGACTGAACATCCCATCCGAACACGATTCAGCATGTGCCACGAGTCACCATCATCGGACGGAAGCAATATGGTACTCACGCAGAGCATATGGTTAAGAAAGGCATCGGTGATCCCGCCAGATATCGAGCCCACAAACAGAGTTGTCTGTTTCTGAGGGGGCATAAAAGGCTGATGCATCATTTGTTGCTGCTGTGCGAGAGCCGATATTGAGGGTCCTTGGCCATACGATGGCAAAGGTGGACGCAGACCAAGTCCTAACCGGTTCGGCGCAGGTTGCATGTTTGGCTTGAATTATAGTGGTATGGTTTTTTTTCTTGTGTTTGGTGTGCGACTGGCGCCGATTCTGGACGTTCGATAAACGTAGAACAGAAGGCTAACAAGATGAAACTCACAATTGGAGATACGGTTCAACGTTTGCTTGAAAGAGGACAGAAAAGAGCAGAATTCAGAGCGACGCAGATGATGGTCAAAGTCAAGTAGGCAGAAGACCCAAAAGGCTCGATATCAGCCTTTGTCGGAGGTCACTAGCACTTCCCACGGCCCAGCCCTGTCCAAACACGCTATTGACAGTTGTACTGGCAGGCAGTCAATATGGTCCTCTTCTTTACGTCGTCCGGTAAGTCGTGGTCATCGGTGCATACTGGAAGGTTTCCTGACTCTATATCAGCGGTGAACCCACCAGCGACCATCTACATGGGAAAGGACAAGGTCGAGAGTATGTACCAGGTTGTCCTGTACACAAGGCCGACGTTCACTTGCACGGATCAGACGAAGATCTGATCAAGTATGCATGGCCCCAGGATGTGTGGTTCCACGTCGACAAGCTCTCTTCTGCTCACGTATACCTCCGCATGCCTGAAGACATGACTTGGGAGACGATACCGCAGGCCCTTTTGACCGACTGCGCTCAGCTGGTAAAAGCAAACTCGATTGAGGGCAAGTAAGCACTCGGATCGTGAATTTCTCATTCCTGATCCCGCGATCTTGCAGGAAACAAGAAGGAAAATCTGACAATCATACATACACCTGCCGACAACCTCAAGGTACGAATGATCTGTGGAGTGCTCAACGGATCATAGTGACATAGCTCGTACGCAAGAAACAAGGTGACATGGCTGTCGGTCAAGTTTCCTTCCATAGCGACAAACGGGTATGCCTTCCACGGAGCTCAATGCACGCGCACATAATCTCACAAATTTGGTCTAGGTGAAGAGAAGTATGTTTACCCCTGAGTCTCCGGTCGTCCAAGTCACTAAGCACCTGCGCCAGTCCACGTCCCAAAGCGAGAAAACCCCATCGTCAACCGCCTCAACAAAACCAAAATCGAAAAAGTGGTTGATCACGAGCAAGAAAAGATCGATCGAGTCAAGAAGGAGAATGCAGAGAAGCGTGTAATAGCCGCTCAAAGAGTGGGCATCTCTTTATCCGCATGTTTTTCGAGACTCACCGTTTGATTTTTCAGAAAAAGGAAGAGGTTGAACTCGCGAAACAGAGGGAAGAAGAAAAGGCTGCACGGTCGTATGATCTGCTATTCAACGTTGAGGAAGACCCAGACGCTCCAAAGCCAACCGGCAAGGCGATCGAGGAGGATTTCATGTAGTCCACCTTTGAATTCTTATCTTGTACCTGTCGTGCTTGTCGATCCGCTTTTATCAATGTAATCGCTCGGTGGCCGTTATCACTTGTCCGTTATCTAACCAGCCCCTCCGACTAAGTTGGGTCGTGGTCCGGATCACTTGGCCTAGTTCCGAACGCCAACATGAGTATCCGCTTCGCTGCTCTCCCACAAACTCAAGACGATGCGGACGATCGTGCACCGTCTTCAAGTTCAGATTCTGAAGACTATACAGAGGAAGATAATAACTTCGAAGACTGGATTTCCGATCAAGGACAGCTTCAACCTTGTCGATCGCTCTTTGAGGACAAGTCATTCGCCACTGCAGCAGAAGCTTTGACGTACGATAAATTCACGCATGGATTTGACCTAAATACCGCGAGCAAACAATGGAGTGCGTCTTTTTTTGACGTGTTCGTCGTGTCAATTGAAGCCGATTTGCAACAACAGAGTTAGATCTTCATCGTCGGATACGACTGATCAATTTCATCCGAAAACATGTAAGATCAGCGATGTTTTTGTTCGTATTGAAGATGACCATGTCGTTCTTTTGTAGAAGTCGACCCCTGCGGATGTTGGCAATCTAACAGGGGCTGAATCATTCTTCACCTCCGATGACTATCTTAAACCCGTCATCGAAGATGACCCACTACTCCGTAAGTTAGATTTTCGTCCACTGTCATCATTGTTGCATCATTCACCCATCTAGAACTTGATTTCGATGACAACTGGTCCGACGATGACAACGACGACGAAAGACCGTCCGCCGAACGCGATTCAGGCCCGCCTTCAGACCTCCCCAGTGCCCTTAGACACATTCAAAATCTTGAAAAGAAGCTATCTCAGGCACAAAATGACTTGTTGGACTACCGAAAATTCGTCACTCGAAATCTGGACATCTCCAGCATCGCCGAGATCGTGAATGATCCTGGTCCATCGACCAGCAAGGCTCTCCGGGACGACGATTCGCATTACTTCCAGAGCTACGAATACACCGGTATGCATCATTTTGTTTTAGAGGGTCGTTGAGACAACTACTGATGGTCACTCTGTACCTTCCAGATATTCACGCTGTGATGATACAGGATAAAGTCCGGACATCTTCATACGCCTCGTTTATCCTCACAAACCCCATTTTGTTCCGTGATGCCATTGTTCTCGATATCGGGTGCGGGACTGGTATCCTTTCTCTATTCGCAGCGAAATCTGGCGCGAAACATGTCTATGCTGTCGAGGCGAGCGATATCGCTGAAAAGGCTGAAAAAATTATCGACGAAAATGGATTGGAAGACGTCATTACGTAGGTTCCTTGTTTTGAACTCTCGTCATCGTGTCGTCCTTATCCTCGCTGGTGACCCCAGCGTGATACGTGGAAAAGTGGAAGAAATCAATTTACCAGATGACATTGATTACGTCGACATCATCATATCCGAATGGATGGGTTATGCGTTACTCTATGAATCGATGCTCGATTCCGTTCTGCATGCGCGTGACAGATTCCTCCGTCCGAATGGAGGTGTCATGGCACCAAGTCAATGCAGGATCATGTTAGCGCTCTGCGAGGGCAGCGAAATCATGAAAGACAGAGTAGATTTCTGGGACGACGTGTATGGTACGACTTTCCTCGATCATGGATCCTCGTGTGATCGAACTGACTGCGACCACGATCAGGTTTCGATCTTTCCGAAATGGCGCATGACGTTTACAAGGAAGCCATCATTGACGTCGTCGGCCCACAATCGGTAGTCAGCGAGCCATATCTACTCAAAGTAAGATTCTATTTCGTTCCCCTTTTCGCATGTAACATAAGCCATTCCTCAGGATCTCCATCTCCAATCCGTCACGTCCCGCCAACTTGAGTTTACGTCCCCGTTTTCACTCACCTCGACCTCGCCCAAGCGCACCAAAATCCACGCGCTCGTGCTCTACTTTGATACGTTCTTCACTACCACCAGCGAACCTGTCAATCCGGATGTCCCCGTACGGCTCATCAAAGACGGCGACGTCACCCTCGCTGAGGTATGGCCGATCGCGGGTAAACCACCGCCGAAGCGCAGGGCCAGCGTGGGCCCGGGCCTGAAAGAACGCGAAGAAAAGCGCGTCATTAGTTTCAGCACGGGACCGATGAGTCAACCAACGCATTGGAAACAAACATTCTTCCTACTCAAGGACCCGATCGCCGCCGAGGAGGGTGAGTCATTTCGTTTTCGTTTGTTGTTTTTTTGTTGACACGCCTTTTTTTTGGTTTAGGTACGGTCGTCTCTGGCACGTTTTATTGCAAAAAAAGCGAGGGAAATTCGAGGGAACTCGATATCGAGATTCATTACTCAGTCAGGAAGCACGCAGATTCGGCAGCGAGCGAGGTGGCCGTGCAGATGTACAAGGTACGGTAGTGACATGCACCTGTGAACTGTGTGCAAGCATCAACCGAACATACGAACATGTTGGAAAAAGTCACGAACCCACCGCATTGGAACTGTACATGGGAACGAGGAGAAAGGGTTGGTACACACGGATCTAAAATATACATACTTTCACTGCCGGCGCGACCGTTCACCACGGACGTACGAGATAAGCGTGAGTAGTATTGCAACTAGTTAGTGACACGTACGAGTACAAACGATATCGAATATGTGCGCGAACGAGTCCATGCGTAAATATAAGAGTCCCTACAAACAACCCATAAAGATGAAACGAGTGTACCAATAAGTGAATAGCAACAAGCGTGTGCAGAGCGGAACAACACAATCTCATCCAGTGCTGTCAAAACGTCCGGTCTGCATCACAAGCAGTACTGACAGACTCGCGTGGTGACGTGAGGGTGTGTGACGACCGCAAGGAAGAGGCAACCGGTCGTAACGGCGAACTCGATTCCACACTGCCGCAACTCGGCCGACCGTGTTGGAGCTCTGCACCGATGACGCTCCCTCGCGCTGCTGTCCCTATCCCAGCCATCCCCACGAAATGCATCCCAAACTCAGCCGGATCGCTTGTCTGGGAGTCACTTCTGTCGTGCGCCATCAACAATGCAGACGTGAGCTCCGGTGATGTATACGGAGAACCGGGACCGGGGTCGGCAAGGTCAGGCGGCGGGAAATAGGACGAATGAAAGGAGGCCGCTTCCTCTCCTGCCTCGGTGCCGATGATGGTGTCCCGCCAGGTCCCGGCATGGGGGTCCCAAGGATCAAATATTTCCAGTGCGGTGGGAGAGTCGCCCAACCGAGTTTTCCGCGTGCCGAATTCGGGACCGTAATCGTCCTCGACGCTTGACCGCGACTTGCTTCGTGTGCTTCGGTACGCTCCGTACTCCATTATTTGACCCGATCCTTCTTCCACACGTCCGGGCTTCCGCCATCGTCTCCGCGCAAAGAAGCATCGCAGTGCGAAAAGCGCTAAACATAGCGCGAAGAAGCCGACCAATCCGATAAGGATTTTGACGCCGATCGAAAGCTGTGATCCACCACCCTGAGAACCTGTGCTCTGCTGAGAAGACCCGCTCCCCAATGGCTGTTGCAACACGCGAACTTGTTCAAACTCCTCTATGGCCTGAGTGGCATTCGTTAGACCGAGTAAGCCGAGCGTTGGGTGCGTTCCAAACTGAACGGAGTTGTTGATATTCCCAGCGGCGTCGGGCTGTTCGTATCCCATGACGGTGTAGACATTCCGCATGAAGGGAACTCCGAGGATCATATCGCCTATGTCGGAGGTCGCCGTGAGCTGCGAAGGGTCAGTCTGTATGAGACCCGTGCAATATTGCGAGCTTGATTGTCCGGCGGGCTCCGCGGTTAGGTCGAGGGGATGGAGCGCAAGTTCGTTTTGACCATCGAGGGTGATGGTCATGTTGAGTGGGGTTGCACATGGGACATAATCTGCGAGTGGTAATGTGAATAAATTGTCAAATCGTGAAACTAAACTGCCGCACAATTTCCGTCAGAGGCAGGGCCGATACCCAATGCTCCGTAAATTCCGTTGGCCAGCGTAGGTGTTGTGATTATCAAGGGTACACCTGAATCCAGGAGGGCAGTTGGTTCGGGTGCACCAGACAGTGATTGCAGTGCGACAGGATGCGCTTGACCATTGACATAGACTGTAATCGCACGGACGGTAGTCTTCCAGAAAAGCGTACCGACGTTCTCGCTGACAAGGGTTGAATACCGAATTTTTGAAGGATCCGGGACAATTTCGGGAGGATGACGACCGATGCCGAGAAGGGAAGGCGTTTGGCTGGATCCGGGACGAGCAAGAGTAAGGGAGAAGAAAGGTTGAGAGGGCGCATCGGTAGCCGGCGTGAGGGAGAAGAGATTGGAGGAAATGGCCGCTCCGTCCGGAGCGTTACCCGTGGTCGCGGGTATGATTCGCTGAATGAAAGAATTCAAGGGTAGGGCGAGACCGAGAATGCCATCAAAGTTATATGATAATGGTTCGTTATTGACAGTCGTTGCTGCAGCTGTTTAATTTGTGAGTAGAATGGTTGGAGGAAACACAGCGAACTGGCTGACCTAGTGCTTGACTTGGAATGGTGTAGCCTCCAATCTGTACTTGGTCCCATACAATGGGGCCGTCAACAGCGCCGGCGAGATATTGCATCGTAAAGGTGGCGCCTGTTGATTGTGAGGAACCCGGATCATATAGACGCCCACTCGTTGCTGAGCATGAGGCTGATGAGCATGATTTGGATGCAATCCACTGGGAAACTGGGGTCAGGAAGATTGCAAGTACAGAGGAAGACATGCCTCACGAGATCGGAAGAGCCCGTATCAACCTGCAAGGAGAAGTTCTGTTGAGAAGATCCTACCTGCACTGGGACGGTGTACGCTCTGCGAATCAATGAATGGAGTAAGTACCATGTGTCACATGTCCAAAAGGGGAGAGAAGAGTGAAGGGTACATATGACCATTGATGAATCTCAAACATGATTCAGGAAGAATAACTAATAGTTCATGTCGCGAAAGATATTAAACCCGGACGTACACGGCATAGGAACTCGTCGAAACCATGTCCATGTTCAGCAAGATCCCAGAACCTCCACCATTTCCTTCGGCTGATGATGCTCGTTCCTTGTTTTTCCCCCCGGGGCTGGCGCCAAAACGGATTGTCATTAGAATCTCGAGCTTTAGGAACAGGAAGGGGCGGATGAGGGAGAAGCCTTGGCAGGAGGTGGAGTGGTTGCAAGAGAGCCCAACACCGGATCCAGGGGATCCAATACAGTTAATGTAGGTGAACGGTGTGGTAGCACCGCGTGTGAGATTCAGGCAACGTTGTCAACTTTAGATCTGGGCGGCAGGGGGCTCATTGACTGACAAGGTGAATAGGAAACCGGTCAAGAAAGAACGACGAGATAGTTTGTGAATGAGTGTACGAGAAAAAAAGAGAGGGAAGCGACAGAAAGGAGGACACTCACTCGGAAAAGCTGTCAGTGCAAGGGACGACGCCTACTTTGTCAGTTTCCGTGTGAGGGTTGACGTTATCTGACTAAACGCTGTGAGTACATCCACCAATACCATTGTCGCGTTTGAGTTCTTCAAGGAGCACTGATCTGGCCATCCCGTCTATTGAATTCTGGCTCGGGACTGCAACGTTTTCACCAGACCTTTTGATCGAGCCACATCTATATCCGTTACAGCCACTTTGATCCGAGACGGCCAAGACGCTATCTGCACAAACGCACCAGAATCACCTACATTTACAGCTTTTTTAGCCAGACTCAGGGCTGCAGGGTGTACCTCAAACGTCCGACTGAGCGCACGGTGTCCCCTGACTCGGATGAGCCAACTCTCCTCCATGGCCAGGAGACAGTTCAGATCTCGTCATTCCAATAACAACGGTAGAGGCAATACGGCCAAGCCTCCCCTCACTCACTGCAAGTACCGCATCTCTCTGCTATTTTCCCTCGCTTACCAGAACCTCCCCGAAAGTCTTATCGCTTCCTATCGTCAGTTTCAGGTCCTCGCCACTGTCATCCTCGCTGACCACCTTCAGGGTCATCATGCATCACTTCAAAAATCCGTGTCTTCCTTTACGAACGAACTGTTAGACACGACGCCAATGCTGCCAGGTCTCGATCGGACGATCGTGATTCCTCCGCGTCGGCTACATCTGACGCTAGGGGTGATGTCGCTCGAAGACTCCGAGAATTCTAGCATCGCTTTTGATAGCCAAGCGATTGATTCAAGAAAGACCCTCTCGGAAGCGCTCTCACTTCTGTCCTCACTTCGACCCCAAGTCTCAGAGCTCCTTTGCGGCGCTCGTCTTAAAGTACCCCTTCAAATGATGGGGATCATGCCACCAGACGGCGGGGATCCAGACAAGGCACATGTCCTTTGGTTTGGACCCTCGCTGGAGAACGAAGATGCACAACGGCTACGGGAGGTCGGCGGTGAATGGTAGTATTACAGGAATTTCTTTTGTTTCGCTGACGACTTGTTAGAGATGGTGAACAGGACATTTATTGAGGCAGGTTTCATTACAGACCGTCGTCCTCTCAAGGTTCGTCTCATGTTCCATTTCTTTCTTGTTATGGATGAGAGCGCCTTTTATCAGCTACACTGCACGATCCTCAATACAACCTATCGCCGACCCAGGGGAAGAGGGCTGCGCCAGCCATTCTCGTACAGGTCTCTGCTCGGGTCACCTGTCGCACAAGCTTGCCTCTCGGAGCCTCGAGCAGAGCCTGACTTGCGCCAGCCTGTCAAAGTGGACTTTGGAACATGGCAGGTGGACGAAATTCAGATATGTAAAATGGGTAGTTATGGGCCCGAGGGTGAGTATGAGAGCTGTGGAGGGCTTTTTCTTAGCCGGCCATAGCCATGAAGAATAGGAATAGGTATCATTCGCATGTAACTAGCCAGGGAAATCTTACATAGGGTGTTGTGTAGAGCTGTGGGGGAGTAGGCTGTACGGCATGGGCGGCACAGGTGTGGCACAGCCTGCCCGATGGGTGGCGGATTGAAAGAGCGATTAAAAGACCGCCTTGTATCATCGTGCGACTCCTTGTCTCGCTCAACACCTTCACCTCCAACAGCGCCCGCTCTACGAACAACGTCCTACTTTCTACGTTCACATAATGTCTGAAATCAGAAGGAAGCTTGTCATCGTCGGTGATGGTGCTTGTGGAAAGGTCTGTCTCTTGTTCCATCTCTCGCCAACACTCGTTCTGATTTCCGTACTAGACTTGTTTGTTGATAGTTTTCTCCAAAGGAACGTTCCCTGAGGTATTTCCTTGTTTCTCTTCTCCCTTTATCATTCAGTTTTTCATATTTTTCTCAGGTCTACGTTCCCACTGTCTTTGAGAACTACGTGGCGGATGTTGAAGTTGACGGCAAGCACGTCGAGTTGGCGCTATGGGATACTGCTGGTCAAGAAGACTATGACCGGCTCCGGCCTCTTAGCTACCCAGACTCTCATGTCATTCTGATCTGTTTTGCCGTCGACTCTCCGGACTCGTTGGACAACGTACAGGAAAAGGTCTGTTGCCTCCCCTAATCCCCTTTTTCATAATTCTAAGAGCACCTCCTATTCCAGTGGATCTCTGAGGTCATGCATTTCTGTGCTGGTTTGCCTATCATCCTTGTCGGTTGCAAGAAGGACCTTCGACGTGATCCCAGGGTAATTGAGGAGCTCAGGAAGACGAGCCAGCGTCCTGTCACCCCCGAAGAGGCGAGTTGCCACAGTTGAAATCTATTCTCACTTATTTACATGGTGACGTGCCATAGGGTATGGCTGTGGCCAACAAGATTGGAGCGAAGCACTACCTCGAGTGCTCAGCACGAACGGGAGAGGGTGTTCGCGAGGTCTTCCAGTATGCCACCCGGGCTGCGCTTCTCAGCCGGCCCAAGAACAACAAGAAACACCACTGCGTGGTCTTGTAGACTACTTACTAGGACGACTCTTCATTTTATCCTAAACGCCGATGTCGTTTCGCCTCCCTCTCGCTACCTGTCCCCTCTATTTTCCTCCCTGTCCAGAGTTCATACCCTTCACGACTAGTGTTCTGCAATCTTCATGATCTGACCTCTTTTATTTCATGGTTGTGAATTTCGTCTTTCACTTGCTCTCGTCCGTCGCGTCAACGACCTCGATGTGAGTTTGTTTGAGATGTTTGGCCGCCCTAATGCGTGGTGCTGTTTGAGTTGTTTGCCGGTTGCTATCGCGTAGGGACGTGGAAGTATTCCGCAGCAACTATTTCATCCTGGATACGTGAATGTAAATTTTGGACCAATGCACATCTTGGATTATGTCCTTTCAAGGAATGCAATTTGATCGCAAGGCGGAGGACTGGAATCCCGTTGCTGAACCGCGTTGGCCTTGGCGTGGCCGCTGCGATTGAAACTCTTGCGTGGCTTGACTTCCCCCCGCCAAGATCGATTATCACCATGCAACGTGACGTCTCTGTGTTTCGGTATTGTAGGAATGGTGTCGTCCGACAAAACGGGCGGGCGAGCTGTTTCTTTGTAACGTCGCTGAGACTCACATCCTGGACGGTGATGACAGTGCACGATGCGACACCACTCGGAGCGACTCGTTCGAATATCATAGGACCATATCACGACCGACACGGTTAAAAGTTTGCTCCTCTGTTGGCAACGTTTTAATGGATGGCTTCCCGTGATCAATTTAGGGATCAGAGAAGAGTCGTCAGGTGGCGGCGTTTCAAGTACGCCCGCCGTGATGGCAACCTCGAAGCGGCTTCTTTGGACAGCTCTCAGTGAGGATGCTGGTTACCCTCCGGTGCGGTGGGTGTCAACGACACAGGTGACCCAAGGACCTATGTGGAGGAAAGCCGGAAACGACAAAGCTTTGAAGTGTTTTGCAAATTATTGGCTCGGTTCGTCCGCATCACGGCACTTCTATCCACAACTGAGTTCCTGCCGAAGAGTCTGAATCTTGGGGGATGCGGCGGGCGTTGGCCGCGAGTATTCACATGCACGTGCACTCGTCACGGCTCCTATGTGGGATCAGCGCTCGGCTAAGGCACCGCTTTTTATTATGGGATGTGGATGTGCACGCGTTCGGTCCTGTGCACGGCTGCACGCGCATGGCCTTCGGAGATGGCATGGCAGTGTCAGTTTTGTCCCGGTACGCATGCGCGCGCGCCCCGAGCCCATCAAGACCCGGTTTTCGATTCGTACGAGTTCCCCGGAGCTCAGGAAGAGAACTATCGAGGTATGCCTGCCTTTCCTTCTGTCCATGTCAATGACGATCAGTGCCTGGCGTATTGCGGGGCAACACCGCGTGTGGACGCGCATGATGGAATATTATTCCGATTTGTAAACACGGGCGTCGATGCGGCACAAGAAAACGTCATGTGGCCAAGCCAGGGGTCCGCCTCGCGTTGGTACCTTGAAGTTGATCATATTCCTGGGATGCCGAGCTCGATTGTTGAGCCTGAGGTACTTTGCGCGCGAAAATGTACTAAACGTTTGGGGAACTGTCATCGCTCAGATGCGCGGATGGTGAATTGTCTTTGAGGCGATCAGCGGGGTTTGGTGTCC
Source organism: Baorangia bicolor (assembly GCA_038093395.1). Classification (NCBI taxonomy): domain Eukaryota; kingdom Fungi; phylum Basidiomycota; class Agaricomycetes; order Boletales; family Boletaceae; genus Baorangia; species Baorangia bicolor. The sequence goes on from JBBPSC010000178.1 coordinate 15,257, forward strand.
TGCGTCAGGGGTTACATGGACACTCCGAACGCTCGGTAAGGTAGGTAAGCTTTACAGGCATTGCAATGCTCCGAAATGAAGTATTGATCCGCCCATAAGAGGCAAACAGTAACGAATGCGTGTCGCATCGCAGGTCCTGGCGATTCATGGTCAAATGGAGCGTCTCTTGAACTCTGTCGGGGTCGCTGGCAGGAATCTTAATCAGGCGTGTAAGCATTCCCAGTCGATGCGACGTATCAGCGTCCAGATACATCATTGGACGCCACCGAGAATCCTCCATAGCTGGTCCGAAACGGCCCCCGACAAGCTGACTGCCAGGGCCTTTTCCGCGATTTCCGGAGGAAAATCGCTTGCCAAGTATAACCTTTATGCTTCCCTTGATCTGCGTGCACAGGAAAACAGACGAAGATAGCTCTCCCATCTTCAATGTATCAACACTCATTTCCGCGAGTCCGGAACACGCCAAGATTGGACGAGGGAACATCATTCCACTGACGTCGGGGATGAAGGGGTTTGTGTCGAGAACGATGATGTTGTGTGAAATCTACATGTATTTATATTTTTCTACAAACACGTGGAGATACCTACGAACCGTCTTTTATAATATGAGAATGTCTACTGCCGTGTGCAGAGGAGGGAGTTGTACATTTCCAAAAGACCCACGTGTCCAAGATAGATGAGGGTGTTTGAACGCGATTCAAAGGGGTTCGGTCCGAGCATGAGGCGGTCAACGAGGCTTCAAGGACACCAGAACATCGTTGAGGTGATGAGAACTTTATGATGGTGTGTAACGGGTATATGATCATCGCGGTATCCGGATATGTCGATTGCAAGCGTGTCCCAGCACCAGCATAGAAATGGGTTGTCGATCTCTGGGACGATGTTGGCTGTGTGTTCTGGTGCGTGTGTAAACATGATATGTTTGGCTTAGTGCATAGGGTTTGGGACAGCGCTTGGACGTACCTTGCCCCCTCAAATGTGATAATAACATCACCGATCCGATGCGGAAGCGTTGATGGACCCTCGTGCATTTAGCCCAAAGGGAAAATTTGTTCGAACGGTGCCAAGCATGCGGTTTTTGAGGTCAGCCAATAGGATGACATAAAGTCGAGACCGCGTGAGGGAATGGTCATTATTCTCAGGGGAGAAATGATCCAAGACTGGCTAGATAGAAGTCATTCAAGCTCAAGTCTAGAGCGCCATGACACAGCCCAACATCCAGGTCCATCTTCCAAAATAGGCAATGGAGCACTCCACACCGCACCATGATCGACTATTTGAACGGCTCAAACCCCACTCGATGTTTCTCCTAACATCAAGCACATCTCTTGTCTCCGGGTGTATCTCCTTCCTGTTTTCTCATCCAGCTTTGACATCCTTGAGCTTTAAAATCTGGACATTTAGTACCATATCGACGTCGACACCCATTCTGCCCCATCTACGCCACTTTGAAGATGATTCGTTTCGAGGGTATGGCACAGGAGGTCATGGAGGCCATGTGCACTCCGATGCACCAAATCCTACCCACCCGTTATCCCAATTCAACCTCCCCGATCATCCCCTCCGTCAACCAAATATTGCCGAACATACTATCCGGAACCCTTTTTCTAGGATCCATGTCCGCAACCATGGATCGCGAGCTGCTCAAAAGTCATCATATCACACACGTTGTCCAGGTCCTTGATGCGCCATGGGTCCCGATATCAGAGAAAGATGGTTTTCGATGTTTCAGGATAGATATTCACGACAAGCCCACCGCTGATCTAAAACCTCATCTCGAAGGCGCGTGCCAATACATCGCCAGCGCGCTCACTAGTGGCGGAAATGTTCTCGTTCATTGCCAGCAGGTGCGTCCCAGTTGACCCCGATAACAACAGCTGCTGAGACGGGGACTCGAATAGGGTATCTCCCGATCACCTGCCATCGTCATCGCTTACCTCATCCATAATCTCGGGATGTCGTACGATCAGGCTCATGCACTCGTCAAACGTCATCGACCTTGTATTAAACCCAACCCCGGATTCGTGGCAGCGCTCCGTGCATGGGAGAGCAAATGGCGCTCTACAGCCCCGCCTCCTCACCCGCACATTCGACGCGCTAATACGTCTTATGTTACAGTGGGAAGTGGGAGCGGCGCCACCGAGGGCGACGCGATCATTTCACATGCACCACCGTATGCGAGGGGCATGAGCTACTCTTCCTGATTTAGGGCGGCATCTCGGCATCAACTTTCATCCCCTAGTGGTCGCTTTGTAAGCACGTTCTACGCACGTTGTATGTAAATACCCTCCGTGACAAACAAGCAGGAAATTTTTTGTTTTTTAATTACCATTCATCTTTTGTTTTTCTTTCTCCGTCTTCGTCGTGACGTTGATTTCTACGTCGCTTTCGGTCTGGGATGTTATTGGGGCAGCATACATTAGGGCATACCTGCGAGCTTTCATCGCTTACTTATATCCACGGACATGTACAGACCTGAAGTTGATTAAAACGACTGGGAATGGTTCCCATGCTCTCAATACTCGACGCGACGTTTTTTTTTGGTGGGGGAGTGGCATCACTACAAACACGGTGTAGAGTGCGCCACAACATTCAACATCTTCCCATGCAATTACAGTAATAGCACAGCGGATCCGCCGGGTGAAAGTTCCCAGCTAATCATGGTGATTCCTGCTTGTGATAGGCGGATCAAACACTCTCCTGATTCGACACAGGCGATTGGCGGGCAGGTCCCACAACCAATTCACTGTCGCGTTCGTCCTGGCCCCCCGTGACCAAACCAAAATTTCTCAAGACTGATTGGCGAGGTCTATCCTCCTTAGTACGTTTTTCGTAGGATGCCATAAGAGCGTCCAATTGTCTACTGCCACCATGACCAGCACTGTGTAATGGCACTGATGATCAAGGTGAGTATTATCTCACTGTGATCTCCTGATCGCACACCTTCTGCAATTGCATCCCCCCCAAAAAAGGAGGAAGCAGTGATTGTTATCGATCGCCGACACTGCAGTAAATCAACCACTTCCAGCCGTCTGGATCTGCCAACTCGGGTGCATGGTCTCTTCTCTCCTGGAACTCAAAGTATTCGACTTTGATTTACTATGGAGCCGATCCTACAAAACCCTTCTCGGCCCAGTTCTCGAGAGTCATCATCTGGCAAGTAGATCCTACGGAGTGCATCTCAACCACTTGGTTTCCGAGTGGATCTCTACGGTTCAACGAACTCTCCTAGGGGTTATCAATAGCTGTAAATCGTCTCTCGTCGACCGGCGTTTGCGGGAAAACAACGAGAGAGAGGGAATCATAAAGCTACAGATCTAGATAGTAGGTATCGACGAACCCTTCGAAGATCTCGTCTGTCGGTCGCGCATCGGCCGTCTAGAGGGACCAAGCAAACCGATCCCATGGGTAGCCTGTGCAATTCAGCAGTCGCTACAGTATGACCTGTGCACAGAAGGCGCGTGCCCAGGTGCCAGCAAATAAATTGCGTCAGGCAGATATAAATCACGGTGGGAACCTATGCTTGGAAAGTCAAACTTGACATTGATATCAGTCTAACTTGGGTGAGCTTCCCGTTTGATGAAATAAAATCAGTCGTGATACACACCTTGAATGTTTCTCCAATAATGGTTTGGTGCGCGACCCGCCAGGGGTGGTCAAACAAACAAATCATCACGATTCATGCGGGTGGAGAGAAAGCCGGACGGCATATTTATCCACCCAAACGAGTCAACTTTGGCCCGTGCAAACGCCGTCGCTCTCGAGCTGGTTCAGGGATAAAGGCTGGTGGACACTTGGCAAAGGTAGGGACGTCGCGCGGGAAACGTTTGGTGGCTCGCACCGTCGCCTAGACTCTGATACTAATGTCTTTGGTGATGGGGATGACGATGGCGATAGGACGCCGTGATAAGGTTATGCCGACCTGATGTACACGCGAACAATCCGAGTCGCACAGGTTGCTAGTCACTGATCACCTGATGAGGAGTCCTACATTGCAGACGGAATATCGTACCTCCGCGCTGAACGCTGAAAGCGTCATGAGTGCAGGTTAGCCTTATACAGTTATCGCACTAGGGTCGGCGCCGCCGACGGGGACCTTGCTGCACGCATAGCGAGACTGAGGGAAACGCCTGTGATGATAGTTTTCAATATGATGCACAAAGCAGCCAACGAGAATCTGCAGAAGAAACTTGTGCCGAAAAGAGATCAAGATTCATTGTCGTTTGCGTCACATGCGCGCAAGATTCCAAATCCCGTCTGTAATCGACTTTCGGAGCAATTACCTTGCTGGCAGGCAAGGTCATAGTTTTGTCCTGCGTGGCGAGTCACGCAAACAACTCCTGTTTGACTGTGAGCTCATTAGCCCCTAAAACAGCTTGCCTCAGCTCATCAAGACCACACCTCGACCATGGACTTGACTCACCAACACACTGCCGATATTATCCTACGCTCAGCGGATCAAGAGCTGTTCTATTCTTGGAAGGTCCTTCTGTCCTTCTCGTCACCTGTATTCAGGGACATGTTCACCCTACCACAGCCGGACACTTTGAACAATGTTGATGTGCGTATCGATGAACGTCCGGTCATTGACTTGGCAGAAGATAGCTCCACGTTCTACCACATCCTGTCCCTGTGCCATCCACCTAGTTGCACTGGGAGGCAGTTCAAGGTAAAGAGTGTCTGCGAGCTTCGGGCTGTCCTGGAGGCGACGATGAAATATGATATGGAAAACCCTCGATGTGTGGCACTCAAGGAGCTCACCAATCCATCATTTCTCTCCGAAGATCCTGTGAGGATCTATGCCCTCGCATGCCAATACGAGTGTCACGAGGCGGCGCGGTTAGCGGCCAAGTATACCTTGGCTCTGCCAACGCTGGTGCGTGGATACGTGCCAGAATTGGAAAAGATCCACGCTGGCAAGTTGTGTCGCCTCCTCTTGTATAGGGAGGAATGCGGGACAGTTGCATGTTCTCTGGCGGACGACCCCACATGGGTCGTGTATACGCCCTTATCACCCTTGTTTTGCAACGGCGGTGAAAATGGAGATGTGGGATGGACCACAGTCAGATCCCTGCCATCTCTCAAGCATCCAAGTGGTCGAGTGGAAAGCAAGACGGTACACAAGTGGTGGCTAGAGTATATGAGGAAGTCGGGAGACGCTCTGAAAAAATGCCCTCACGGCAGTGCAATCAAAGATAAAGCCCTCGTAGATGATGTCCTGAAAGCGATATCGTCTTCAAGATGCAGGCAGTGCAAAGCATTAGAAGTCTGGGAGGCGTTCCGGTCTTTTGTGGACATTTTTGCCGAAGAGGTTGAACGTCGCGTTGCAGAGGTGCGTCTGCTTCGAATGTTTCGACCCGGTGAGGTGAGCTAAACACTCTCCCTGCAGGTTGAGATCAATCTTGGATGCTAAGCAAAGTTCATTCGATCTATCTCACTTGTAAATAGTAGAAATAGGACGATGGTTCATGTCGAAATACTCTACGCCACAATGTTGAAGTATTCCGATTGACACTTCCACCAACGAGACCAACTCGCTTGGTGGTAAACCCCCGTCCGGAGCGGGACCGCGAGGACGGAGACCGTGGATCTTCTTAGTGGACACTCGTCAGTCTGTCGCGCATCCGCCGTCCGGAAGGACCTCATTTCTCCGTTGGATTCCGGGAAGACCGATCCCACGGGTAGCTTGGGCAATTCAGCAGTCGCTACTGACCTGTGCATAGAAGGCACGTACCCAGGTGCCAGAAAATGAAATACTTCAGGCAGATACAAATCATGGCTGGAACCTCTGCTTGGAAAAGTCAAACTTGGGTGAGCTTCAGTTTGATGAAATGAAATGAGTTGTGATGATGTCCGAGGAGAAAATGCAGGGCGGAACTACTGTCGATACCATCCGAGTTCAGGATGAACCTGATACACATCTTACTAATGTTTCTCCAATAGCGGTGTGGTGTCCGGTCCGCCAGGGAGGTGATGTCGGCCAAACAAATCGGTGTTTGTAAGTTCTTGTCGGAGTATTACGCATGGCAGCTGCGTACTTGATGATTTTTATCACATGCGAATATCAGGGCTCATGCGAGTGGAAACAACAGAAGGCTAGAGCTAAGAGAAGCAGTAGCACTCGCGTCAGAGCGGAGCCTGAGAGTACAACGGAGCAGCATGCGATAGTATTTGGCCAACGACGCCGCCAGAACTACATGTTTGGATGGAATATTCCCGCTGCGGTAGTAGTGGGTTTCTGGGGTACTTAACGATGGACATGTGTTAGTACTACTTATAAGATAGATCCACTCTTTCGTTCACAATATCTGTTCACCGTTGTACTCACCATCCTCCTTGTAGGTCTCTGACTGTCGTCTTGAATGTAAAGGTACAGTGCAGAACTCGCAGCTTGCAGAAGTTCAGTGTATGGATTTGTCACTTTCTTGAGATTGTGAGTACTGGTAACTTGAAGCATGCTGGCTTACCTAGGTCCCCGTAACCAGTACATTCTGCGATACCGAATGGTAGTCATTGAGAACATCTTCGAGTTTTGCCTTACCGCTAGTTTAGAGTGTACATGGACTATACATCGATTTTGTAATGAGTCGTCAGACCATCTTCTAGATCTTCGAATGCAACTCTACTGGTGTTCCACATTGTCCGTGTCATTCGCTCGAGACTTTGCTGATTCTAGGACGGCGAGAAACATAGACTGAAATTTGAGTGTGGCGTGGAGTCTTGGTCACCAAACAGCACTGACTTGTCCACAATGCAAGTTGGTCACCAATGCTAAGATGGATGTCATGAACCCCTAGACAAGATTCGAGAGATATAGCTCACTTAATGAGCAATGTATCTCTGATAGCAGGTGCATCGATCCATCGTTTCTCCGAGTTCATAATTTGGAGTGCTTGGATTTCGGGTTGCTGCCAGAGAATGGTGAAACACTACAAAAGCAAACATGGGGTCAATTTCTTTCACAATAGTCCAACACTCCGTTGATACACTGACCTCGAAGCTACGGAAGAGATGAGTAAGAGGTGAAAAGAGGTGAGAAATAATAAGTACTCGGTGTGGGCCCCGATACCGGGAGTATCGGCGTCAATCTCTGGATGTCCGTCTTGGAGCGGATAATGCAGTGGTCTCATGGCTGCGGCAGATTTGATTTCCGCGTCTGCAAATATTTGACGAGCTTTAAACGTGAATAGTTGCACGGGGCTAAGCCTACCTTGTCATCGAAATATATCTCAGGTAGTTCGAGAGCAAGGGCAAAAAGCGGGAGCAAAGCCTTGCCAACATTCACCGCTGCGTGGCTGGAAAGAAAACTGGGAAACCCAAACATGATTATTATTAGGTTAACTCGACGCACTAGTATTCAAGGCAGGCTTCTCTGAATCCTGGACAATCGTCCAAGGGCCATACATTGGCACCTGCCATTGCACCATCATTTCCCCTCTTCTCGTCGTACACATTCGCTTCGATTTCTTCCCATCCAATTACAAAACCTTCGTGAAAGTCGCCTTTATCGTTGTTAGCTGAATCGATGTTTGAATCGAGGGGTGGACCGTATCCTTTGAAATTGGCGACAGTCTTGTGGTGTAGCTTCGCAGTAAATCAACTCAGAACCGGAGGCTAGCTGCACAAGCAATGGTATGATATGAGCCATACCTTCATTTTTGTCGCCACCGGGAGACTGAAATACGTCTGCAGCGCGGTAAGAACGTCATCCAAACACGACTGGGGAATGTCATGGTTTTGTACTAGGGAATGTACGATGAGGCGGGCTTGTCGGTCTTTAATGACATAGCAACAAGCGCGCACCGTGGAAAAAGCCAACTCGTGCACACGCATCTCTGATCTCGTGGGCTGTGGTCAACCTTCCTTCTGGCGTACCACACTTGCTCAGGTCTCTAAGATAGGGCCAGTCAAGAGGCGCGTTCACAGGTAACTGACTGACTCATAATCATCAAACTCACATGATCGGGATACTGGTAAATGCGCCGTCTACGCCAGCTGCGGTCTCTGCGAGGGACATGATCTGTTACACGAACTTGAAGAGCGGAAATCGAGACGGATACTATCCCAGAATTGGCACTAGGAGTTATAGCGGTCGACGCCGCCACCCGTGGCGACTGACGAACATTTGCCACTTAGTTTGGTCACCAGATTGTTCTAAAAGGATGCCGTAGATAAGTGTAGCGAGTGGCCAAACAGCACGGAAGAACTGTCCTACCTCAGTTGTCAGATCACGGTGACAGCTGGTAATCGATGGTACCTTAACAGTAACACTAGACTATAAAAGTAGCCGCCGTTCGTTGTATTCCCTAGCCAGTCAATTCGAGCATGAGATCCTTCTATATGACTTCGTAGCTTCATTTGGAGCACGCCGTTACAATAAGACGGTCTGGTAAATTTCGTTGGGGGGGGGGGGGGGGGTGGAAGTTGCGGATTGGTTGAGACACGTGATAGATAGCTCATCGGGCAAGGAGACACGACCCACACGGTCACCTCGACCATGGACTTGACTCACCAACACACTGCTGATATTATCCTACGCTCAGTGGACCAAGAGCTATTCTATTCTTGGAAGATCCTTCTGTCCTTCTCGTCACCTGTATTCAGGGACATGTTCACCTTGCCACAACCGGACACCTCGAACAATGTCGATGTGTGTATCGATGGACGTCCGGTCATTGATTTGGCAGAAGATAGCTCCACGCTCGGCCACGTCCTGTCCCTGTGCCATCCACCTACTTGCACTGGGAAACAGTTCAAGGTAAAGAGCATTTGCGAGCTTCGGGCTGTCCTCGAAGCGACGATGAAATATGATATGGAAACCCTTCGCCGCGTGGCCCTCAAGGAGCTCACCGATCCATCATTTCTCTCCGAAGATCCTGTGATGATCTATACCCTTGCATGCCAGTACGAGTGTCACGAGGCGGCGCGGTTAGCGGCCAAGCACACCTTGGCTCTGCCAACGCTGGTGCGTGGATACGTTCCAGAATTGGAAAAGATCCACGCTGGCAAGTTGTGTCGCCTCCTCTTGTATAGGGAGGAATGCGGGACAGTTGCATGTTCTCTGGCGAACGATCACGAGTGGGTCATATATACGCGCTCAAAACCCTTGTTTGGGTGTGATGATGATAAAGATGGTGAAGATGTGGGATGGACCACAGTTAGATGCCTGCCATCTCGGAAGCATCCAAGTGGTCGATTGGAATATCTGACGGTGCACAGGTGGTGGCTAGAGTATATGGATAAGTCGGGATACGCTCTGCAAAGATCCCCTCACGGCAATGCAGTCAAAGACAAAGACCTCATAGATGATGTCCTGGAAAAGATATCGTCCTCAAGCTGCCAGCAATGCGAAGCGTTGCGAGTCTGGGAGGCGTTCCGGTCTTTTGTGGACATTTTTGCTGAAGAGGTTGAACGTCGCGTTGCAGAGGTGGGTCTGCTTCGAATGTCTAGACTCGGAGGGGTGGGCTAATCATTTCCCCTGCAGGTTGAGATTAATCTCGAGTGCTAAGCAAAGTTGTCATCAGGGATTTCGCCACTTGCAAAGCCCATTCGATCTGTCTCGCTTGTAAATAGTAGAAAGAGGATATACACTGCCCCGCAATTTTGAGGTATTCCGATTGACACTTCCACCAACGAGACCAGCTCGCTTCGTGGTAAACCCCCGTCCGGAGCGGGACCACGAGAAGCCTGATAGCGCTCTTCAGGAGACGAAGACCGTGATCTTCCTCAACTAGAGTGAGACTGAAGAAATTGATTTTTCCTGGGCAGCATACCGGCGGATGGAGAAGCGAATCGCTCGATCAGCAAGCAGACTGCAAAAGAGATCTGACTTCGGGTTCCAAGTAAAACGCAGATTCCAGATGCGTGTCACACGGCGTGCTGGCGTGTCACATCCCGTCCAGGTTAGGAGAAGCAGGTGCTTGGCGAGAGGAGACTATCGACGATGAGGTTCGGCCAAGTGGTTCATATCAGGGCGGGTCGCGCCCACGAGGGTACTGTGTGAGAAGTAGTAGCTTAGGCGTGTAAGACAATCATGACAATCGTGTCGATCGGTGATCCTCAGGGCCAGGATTGTTTGACGGAACCTCATCGATCATCGATATACGGGGAACAATGTACCTGTGTGTACGAAAAACGACAGATGTGGAAATGTCTACGTACACTGAGATAGGTATTTTGCAGGAACCAAGGGAAGCTTCGAAACATAATTTATTCCGTCCTCTTAAGCCGAACACTCGATTTCTTGTGTCACGTTTTTGGGTATGGTGGCGAATTGCATGCGAGACAAACTAAACGTGATGACATCCCCCTGATTATGGAGCGCGTCCCGTAGGTTGAAAAGAATCCGCGAGGCCACAACGCCATGCAAAACCCCTTGGAAACTGTGCACCATCCAAATGTGGCCGTTCAGGGACTTTCAAATAGCTAACTCGGGAACATACGTTGCAAGTAGACCCTCCCAGCCATCCTGGAGCTGGTACAATCACGTCAGTATCTGTGAGAAATGCGGCAACCACAAAGCATCCGACTTACGGGCAAGACAAAGAAAGTGATGTTGGCGACAGACGTTACTGGTGACGTCCATTTCCGTGATTAATAGGAACGTATGTACTTGGAAGGAGGCACGCACAGAAGATCGACAGAGTATACACCACATTACCCTGAGTGACGGCAGACATGACCTTGCCCCCGGTCTGAAAACCAGATTGACGCAACGTATACCCATGCAAGAGGGTCAGGGCAAGTACGACTGACAGTGCGAGATTTGTGGTGACTAAAAAAACGTTCCTGCATTCAGCACTTACCAAGCTCAAAGAAGGCAGCACCCGAAAACATCCCGACCGTGACCTGGCTGAGGGTAGTCGCCAGGGCAGTCGTAACCGACGAGGTTGTCTCCGAACAGATGGCTTGGAACTTGAGGGAAGTCGATATCATGGAGCAGACGAACATCACGATGCCGACCATCTAGCAAGTCGGAGTAGATAAGTTGCACGTGTCAGCGCCACCTTAATCCTAAATCCTTGATAACTCACGCCGTAAACGACAATAAGAGACTTACAGATGATCCTTCTATGACTCCACAACGCCATAGTTCGGATCAAGAGTAGTCCTTGGGTATAGCCGTAAGTGCACAGGTCGTCTCGTTTCATCAAGCATCTAACGTACCCTCGGCAGCAAACATCCCCAAAAACAAAATGACTGGAAGTGGCACGTCTTGGCCATTTTATCACCACCGAATCAAGTTTACTCACTTTCGGCAAACCTGTAGAGAGCGACGCACTACTATACGTGAACGCCTGGGCTAATGAGAGGCAGAATGACCTACCGTTGCCTCCGGGCGAGTCGGCACCAACGCGTCTAGAGGACATGTTAAAGGCCTTGATCTTCGAGAAAGAGTGGAAGTAAACACACTGTAGATCGCACACAACGAGCCTACCATGGGGAAGAATCGAGTAGGAATGTATAACACATGCGTGATACCCCAGCCTCCTTTGCTGGTCATCAGGCGTACCTTTGACGGAGAGCGTGTGAGGACGGCATGGCCTGTTAGAAGAACTCGCATTCTGCGTACCTCTTCATCAAGAGTGAGGAGGTAATCAAACATCTGTGCTATCCATGAGAACCTCGAGTGCAGTCAGCGAAGAGGTACGCATACCCATATCGATATCGGAGCAACTT
>JBBPSC010000179.1:0-26886 GCA_038093395.1 Baorangia bicolor
TTCGTTGTGTGACGCATCATCCGAAGTCGACGGAAGGAATAACCTGTGCATGGCTCCTGTGTAAGTGAAACAGCAGCCCGAACATCCAGCACTTACCTGTCGTAGAGGAGCGTGCACAACGTAGACTCGATCGTTTCGAGGACGTCGCGTATCCGGGCCTCATCCGCTTCATCCCCCTTCTCCCCGACCGGTTCCGAATCCTGCAGACCACCCTTATCCACTCCATCCCCCTCCTCCACTCGCACATGACCCCCATCCCTCAACTCGCGTTCCACCGACCTATAAAACGCCTGAAACTTGTCCTCCAATTCCTCGGGCTTATCGAGCGCCCCATTGACCGCATACACGACTCGATTCGGGTTCCCACCAATATCCTGCAACTTTTTCTTGCCCGCGGGGACTTTGACAAACGGGAAGTACGGGAGGGAAAAGGTGTGGACGCGTTCGACGATCCAGGGGGGGTGATCGTTGAGGGCGATGGCGATCTCGCCTTTGAGGGCGCTGATGATCCCGGTGGCGATGTCTGTTCTGGAGAGGACGGTACCGATGACGAAAGCGGAGATGTCAATGATGGGATCGACGTCGATGGATGGGGATGGGGTGGTCGTTGTCGTCGCGGGAGGGAGCGGTGGGGGTGTGGAGGGTCTCTGACCAAAGAGGGACGCAAACGGCATGGATAGGCGGGCCGAAGAGGATGTCGGCGCACCGCGGATACCTGGACGAGGGGGAAGGGGCGGTTTCGTTGCTCGCGAAGGGAGGGGTAGCGTGGCACTAAACGCCGAGACTGTGAACGAGGGGTAGGACGACTCTGGGGGATAAGCAGGTAGAGGGGGCAACGCATCGAGCGACGCGGCGCGTGAGGCAGACGGTGTCAAGAGGCCCTGGAATGGCTTGGTGGACCGGTGCAATGTAGAGCGGAATGTGAGGGAGTCACTGCACGGGAGAGATCAGCGATGTGGGTTGTCCATCATGGGACGAGGACAAACTTGACGAGCTGCCCACGTAGACCGGAGAGGGTGACCACGGCAGTGAACTCTCTGGACGCGAGATCGCACAGGATGAGATGATCCTGGACAAAGTCTGGCGTGATCAAGTCATGGCTTGAACTGGGTTCTGAAGGCAGGAGTAACGTCGCCTACAGACGATGAGGAGAAGCCATCGAATGAAACAACAAGACGCACCCTTCCTTTGGTGAGCGCGTTCCATATTTCGGACCATTCGTCAGAAGTATCCCCCTCGTACGATATCTTTTCGAGGATGGCCCATCCGATGGAGTTCGCTTCAATGCCAATGTTCTGTGCAGCAGCTCTTAGGTTCACAAGCTGAGGTTTGCCTGGCGCGTTGGCCTGAGACGGCGTCGCTGCAGCCTGGACGGGGGTACCTGTCGTCGCTTGTCGTTGTCGGGGAGTATACGGGACATACTTGGCGCTTGACGAGCTGTCCAACGTTGCATTGGATAGCGGCGGGGATGGACCTAGGCTGAGGAGTGGGTGAACAGCAAGGGCTTCGCGAGAAGGCGTGCGGACAATGTTGGCGCCTTGAGCCCTTCCGATGGACGCTGACGGAAAGAGATTGTCGCGTTTGGCGGTCATTCAGAGCCTGTGAACGTCGCTGTCAACGTCGAGCTCGATGAGTTTGGTCAGGGGACTCGGTCATACAATTGTCCTCCCGCGCGCGCCGCATCAGTACTGCCATGACTTGATGATCATCCACATCCATGACTTCCGGTCGTCTCCGCAGACCAGACCCAGCTCACACTGAAAAGAATGGCTTTCGTGAATCTGGCGGTCCGCCCGTCGACAAAGACCGTCCAGACGACATCACCCTCAGAAACGTCCGTCTCGCGCAGTACATCCTCGCCAACAAAGGCTCCTACGTTCCATCGTACGTTCTCGCATCCCCGCCAGCTCCAGTGATCCTCTAACCCCATCCAGGCGCGAGACACTGCGAAAGCTCGGCGAGTCCAAGTCACCCCCAGTGGAGACTGTCGACAGCCTCACCGAGAAAATCAAAGAGCTCAAAAAACAACACGCAAAGGACCTCGAGAACCTGTTCAAGTTCCAACTTTCGGAATATCACCAGGAGCTTGTCGATCATCGGATCAGCCATGACGTCTCGGCGTATATGGAGATTGACGAAGCATATCCAGACCAAGTGGCGTTCAGAAAAGCACTCGAGGTGCGCGCTGTTGCTCGGTTCTCATCATGCGTTTCGCTGACGCTCACTCTACCAGGACCTCGATGGCGAGGTACTGAAGATGGACTGTTTCAAGCGCGACATGGACGATGCACTGTCCACGTTCCGATACACCTACCTCAAGACGCTCATACATCTCTTCATGAAGCGGAACGCACTGAAATCACAGGACAAGGTAGCACGCCAGAAACGCGATGCATGGTTCCCGCAGACCACGCAACAGTACCACCATATCACGGAGCGGGATGTGCAGCTACGCGTGGCACGGTTCCTAGCGGGCTCGACGACGGAGCAGGAAAAGATGATGGATGAGTTTGGATGGCCGTACCGAGCTGTGCAGCCGCTGCTCTCGGCCTACAAATCCAATGTACGTCGCCTGGGATCTGATGGATCGTTGCTGAACGCCCATTTTCGCAGCTGGTGTTCAAGGGCGAGGTCAACGGTGCGATTAGTGGTCTTTTTGTATCGGATCCGCGGCGGAGAGGGACAAAGCCATTGGAGGATGCACCCGTGTTCACGCGCTTCTCACCCATATCATGATGCTGATAGCTGTCTGTACTATTTACGAAGTGGTGATCTGCACAAAATATGTGCTGTGCGACAGTGCCACCCACCGCACGAGGGCTGTGGCTTGATCAACGATGGCGATATTCTAAAAGTCGACCTCGGTCAGTCTTGTACAGCTCGTCCTTGCCCCATATATATATTCATGGCCAGCTCAGTCATTCTCTCTATCTACACATCGTGATGGCCCCTGCTGGTCCGGGATCGTACTCGCCTCTCCGACAAAACTCTCCCGGCGTGAGCACCCCTATCCAAACCCACACCCGTCATGTTTTGACCCTACTAGTTTCACGCGGACGTCCCGACGATCGTACACAACCTCATACGGGACATGAAAGCCCTCGAAACAGCCCTCCATCGCTGGAGCTGCGCACAAGCGAGGCCCGAGGACGTCAGCGACTGCTATGTCCAATTTGGCGTCGAGTTCAACGCCGTCGTGCGTGCGTTCGAGGGGTACGATATCCCAACGAGGTACGTACGCCACCCCGCTTCGAGATTGTGCCACCGCGTTGACGACTCGAACAGCGATCTGCACGCGATACCGGCGCAGCTGCGGTCTGCGCTGGAGGAGTGTCTGGGAGAGGATCCCTCGTTCGACGTGCTGGATCGGTATTTTCCAAAGATACGACGGTTGCTGTGTGAGATCCTTCAGATCCTACGGGCAAAGCAGCCCGCGTGGCGGAGCGCTGCGAGCCGCCCACCCACGGCGGCGTCGAATCGATCGTATAGCCCGCGTGGGGCGCGCCCGTCGTCTGGCTCTTTTTCGTGATCGCTGTTCCCCGCTGGTATCGTGGCGTGCGTTTGAGACGCGGTGGTCAAGTCTGGTGCGGGGTCGCCTGGTGTGCAAGCTGGTCTAGATGAATCCAAACGCTCTCCTTTAACGATGATCGCAGTTATTCATACTAGTACGCTGATAATCGTCATTTATATATTCGCGTATTAAGTACAAGTGGCCGAGACCCGAAATACAAAGATGGGATGATAGTGAATCAGATGGACGCAAGTTCTGCTATGCAGTCGATCTCGAAAAAGGCACCCAAGGGCAGGGCTGCAACACCGACGCACGTCCTCGCAGGTAATGTCTCCGGGTCGGAGAAGTACTAGAGCACACGACAGCAATTGATACACTCGTCGTCATCAAATTAGAACACGAGCATACCTCTATATATATTTCGTTGAAAACGTCAAAGTCACGGGCAATGTTCGTCATGTAGACAGTCACTTTGAGGACGTGCTCGAGACCAGATCCAGCCCCTTCGAGAAGGGTCTTCATGTTGTCTAGAGCGGCCCTCTAGAAGATGGAATGGGATCCGGACAATCACGTGGACGAGGAGGGTAGACGTACGATCTGCAGCTGTATACCGCCGACGATGTTGTATCCGTCGTCAGATCCGACGCTTCCAGAGACATACACATTTCCGTTTGAGACGACTACCTGGGCTGTGGCAGAGGCGGGTCAGATGGATGAAAACGGGAGATGGGGGAGACGGACAGTAGACGGGAAGAGGTGGGATGGCACCGGGGATGTTGTTGACGATGAGCTTTGGCATGGCGGTGGAAGGAAGGAAAGATGAAGGGAGAGCGAACAAGCCATTTTAAACATTCTTCATATCCTTCATGGAACAGTCAACAGGGGGATTATGGACGCTAGATAATCACGTGACAGATTGTCCTAGTCATGTATACTCGTATTGCCACTCAACACCTCGCACAGATCGTTGCAAAAATGATACATATACCCCTCCCCACCAATAGCGCCATCATAATGCGCCGCAAGATCATCCACCAGCGTGATCAAGTACGGCACGTCCACGTCCGCGATCACGCCTGTCCCTCCGGGATACCACACCTTCCCTTCCTCGACCGCCCATCGCCAGCGCTGTCGTCGTTACCTGTGCATCAGTCAGCACGGGCGATGTGGGAAGAAGGCGTACCAGGTATCGTACCAGCTCCTTGTCTCGCGGCATCACGTCCTTCCACGCGTCCTTGTCACCCGCACAAAAGATGCGGAGCGAATCGAGCGCGTACGGGCCTACGCCGGGGTAGTGCAAGTGAGATGCAGCGAGCACGATGTGTTCCTCGGATGGGAGAGAAGCCAAAGATGTTCTCGAGAAACTCGGAGCTTGTCGGTCCTCGAGGAAGCACTCGGACACGGCTTTGAGCCAACTCGCTCGTTTGTTGTAAAGCCCGAGCGGTCTCAGCAGTTCGACGAGCTCGTCTTGCGGGGCTGGAATCTTGACATCAGCCTTGATAAATCAAGTAAACGTGTTGCACAACCGACCGTGCGCGAGATCCTGCGGCGTTGGCCAGCGCGATATAATCTTGCAAAAGACAGGGATGGCTGCTTTCCCAGTCGTCACGTTGAGCAGTCGGACAGCGATGAGCACTTTCCACGGGTCGTCTCGTACACTCTCTGTTTGTCCATATGCACGAGGGGATTCGTTCATTCATGCCTCAAGTAGTAGTGTAAACGAAACAACTCACCCTGTACAAGTATCGGCTTCAGTCGTCTCAACATAATCATGAGGTCGTCAAATAACCCGGGGCTGTTGAACCATGTCGGGACATGTCTTGGCTCGCCCACAGTGCCTTCCACTGGTTCGTCAAACGAAACATCCAGCGGAGGGTACTCGAAATCCGAAGATTCGACGTATACTGGGATAGTAAGCATCGGAGAACTAGGAGGAGTCAGAACTGGGAAATGCTCCAGTGGGGACTCGGGCGCGAAATACTTGGACGTCTTCAACGATAACGTCGGTTCCAGACTGGCGCATTCTTCGCGCTCCACGGCGATAGGGTGTGGAGTGCGAGAGCTAGGGTTACTGCCATGCACCGCGACATCTCTGTCTGCGCGGCTGGTGGGTGGGGAGGGATAGTGTGAGGATGCCTTCTTGCGAGCACTTTCGATGGGACATCTGGCGCGGACTGCCCTCGGATTGGCCATACGGCCCTGCGATATCTTTTCGCTGACGATCTCCACTGCATCCAGCACCACGCGACGAGACCTGGGACGAGTCATGGGAGCAGGCGAGTGTGAGGGTGTGGTGTGTTGATCGTGTCCGCTTCCTCCCATCGCGGATATGTACCGTGCTCGCGATCGTGATTTCCTTGTGCGCCGCTGGGTAGACGACCCGTCTGGGATGCTGGCCGACGACAGAGCTTCCCTACCCCTGCTCTGCCGCTTGCGCTTCGCCGGCACCGTCAAACAAGGATCAGAAACATGCGCGTCCGAGTCGTCACGTCCCGGATTCAGAACACCACTGATGGGCCTCGGAGACTGGGAGCGCGAACGAAACTGTGTGGGCAAAGCGTCATCACTGCCGAGAGGGACGCGGTCCTCTGCTGCTAGCTCGGGATGTTGGTAGCCGTTTCGAACATGAGCGGAATCTGGGGTGTAGGCGAACGCGCGCATCCATTGGACTGGGGAGACGGCGGAGGCATAACTTGCTGGCAGTGGCGTCGCGATCGGACTCGGGGCGCTCATTTGGTGCGATACGACTACGAAGGTTGGGTCCGGTAGGGTATTAGTACTGTCAGTAATTGCATCAGAGTTTGTGGTGGTGCCAGCAAGGAGTCAAGGACACGTTTCCAGCAACTGGTAGTAGTAGTGGCGCAACGGTGCTAGTGAGTAGTCCGATGCTTAGCCAAACTAGGCGAAACTACACTTGACAAGTTGACACATAAAGTGCTTCACTTTAGGCCAATCAGTCAATTAGCCCAGAGGCGATAGGGAATATACATCCTTCACCGCTACACTAGTCTAAAGCATCCCCGCCCAACGGGTCGCGCTCACGTCGACAATGACGCCAAAAGTCCTTTCCACACGAAATCCCTCGCATTTCCACACGACTCGCTATATTTTGACAAGAACAGCTCGTCGGTCGGTGCTATACACGCACATCAGAATCATAAACGTCTTTCACCCATCCGTAGAAATGACGAGGACGTACCGGAAGGAATCGCACCGTCTCTATTCCACAGGTCAAAGACTTCCATTGCTTCCTGGACGGTCAAGGCGTCCGGGACTGCCACGCGTTCCAGACCCTCTGTGTAATTCTCCACCGTGGAAGAGCGTTTTGCGTAGGGTCCACCGTACGAAACAGGGGGGATACCGAGCGCCTCGGCGAGTTCGAGGGGGAGCTGGAACTCGACGTTTGTCGTCGAGACGGCTCCGAGAACCGCACCGCGCGCCTGTACGGGAATCAACGATCAACGTTCATACCAACAGAATCAAGGAAGAGAAAACGTACGAATTGTCGTTTTCCACTTGCGAATTCGAGAAGGAGGCGTGGAATGGAGAGATGGTAGGGCTTAATGGTAGAGAAGTGAGGGTCCCGGTACTTGGTTTTGCAGTAGATCGCCTGGAAATCATCGATAGCCAACAAGACAGGGAATCTGTCAGAGGTATGAGAACCAATTGGACCAGGAGATATATGTGCGAGTAAGGGCCTTACTCGGTTTGCTTCTGTAGCTCCTCCAACAAAGCCGTCAAGATGGTTGGCGCCAAGGCTCGTTCCTTGATACCTGCTCTCACAAGGTCGGAAAGCTGGGTCCCTGCTGGGATCGTTGCTCTGCGTTCTAGTTCAACATCTACTGTCGTTGTTAGCTGGTCTAGTCGGTGGCTGTTTACGGTCAAAAAGCGTTGTAGAGTTTGGAACGCGAAAGTGGCCTGTTGATACAAGCGTGTACGGGGGTCGTAAGCGTATGTTGTTGTGGAGTTCACGAGATTTATAGCTGTAAAAAGATGAGTAAAAAGAGAACGTTGGTCGACGGGAATGACACACCTCGGGGGAAATAGAAAACGATCCAATCGCGTGTATGGCAGTATTGCAATGCCTGAAGTAACAGAACGCTCTTCCCGCATCCCGTAGCACCGGCTGACGGAATGTCAAGATGATGCATAGCAAGAGACTTTTCGGCTTACTGAAAACAACTCGATGGTTGGCACTCGATGCCTGACTGGCGATGTCGAGTCTATTCACGACATCTATGGTGACGTCGCGCACCACAGAGCATGGGGCGGAAAGAATTCGGAACTGAAAGGGTGACCGTTGGGTGATTACCTACAACAGACGCGTCGACATGCTAGCTGACCTCGACTAATAGATTCCGGGGAAGACCAAATATCCGGAAGGGGTCCTTGTCATTGTGAGGGAATTTAAGTGCTTGAGAGACGACTGCAGGGGTGATAGTTTCCTAGCGAGATAGAGTAGACCAAGAAGCGCGTGAGGATGCAGAGAAGCAAGTGGAACTAGTGATTCACTTACTGGATGGAAGGGCTGGAGTGTGAGCCGACTGAGATGGTCTGGTTGAAAAAGCGGATGGGTCAACTGGGAAGTTGGCATTGGGAGGAAAGCCTACAGAATGAATGTCAGCGAGATGATAGAGCGGTGAGACGATGGTCATACGGTGTCCCTCCTCCGCCTGGCTGTTGGCTGTTCGCCGGGGACATCTGGTGGTCCTTCGCCCATACCATTCTTGCGCTTAAAACCAGACTGGGATGCATATGCTCTCAGCTGGGGTAGCAGAGAACGAGGAGCGCGTCTGCTGAGCGTCGCCATCGTCCAGTTTGCTTGTAATTTCACTTTGACTTTAACCTAGGTTGTATCACGTGATGATATGGATTATATAATATATAGGTGGTCATGTGACTTGACGCGTCGCGGTGTTGGTCGGTTTTTTATCGAGTCTCCTACTCATGTTTGGTTCTTGGCTAGAACCACCACCTGGCATCTGCACGTCGACGCCAGCGCCGAGAATGAACAAACGCAAGTTATCACCCATCGACGACGACGAAGCATTCGAACAGCCCAGAAAATTCCCCGCCATCGGCACCAATGCAAGCTCCCATCCTCAACCCACGTCACGGAACAAACCCCGTCCGCATCCCAGACTCACGAAACCGGACCCTCCAAGGCTCACTCTACCGCGTCGTACCACGCGTGCAACCAGCGCGCCCCCAAAGCCCTCCACCGTGGCTGTCAGGTCCACGGGGCGCGTCGCCTCTGGACCCATGCGTACCATGGACGCCATCGGGAGTGCCAAGGCCGCTAATGACCTCCGTATGGCCCAGCAACTGGATGCCGAACGCGCCAATGCAGCAGAGATTGAAGCAGAACGCCGCGCTGTCTCCCGTGAGTTTGCTTATTCAAGGGAAGCAGAACTAGACAAGCGTCGTCAACTCGTCGACTCTTGCGAAGAACTCGAGAAACTTCGCCTCAAGCATGCAAAAGAAATATCGGAATTCGAGATGCAGTTCCAGAAACGTGCAGATGAGATCAGGCAGCTTTCAGAGGACCTCCGAATCGCAAAGGAGGACCTCGACAGAGAGCGAGCGAGCGTCACATCGCTCGAGTCCATGGTCTCTAATCAGTCAGCAGTCCAGATAACGCTCAACGCACAGATGAACGCGCTTCAGACAGAAAGGAACGCGTTGCAAGCACAACTCGATACCGTAGCATCGACAGCGTCACAGCAAAATCTCGACCACCAGTCCGCCCTTAGGCGAATAGCTTTCCTCGAACAGGAAGCGAGGGAGGCAGAGATGGTCCGCCGGAAGCTGCACAACATGGTCCAGGAGCTCAAGGGAAACATTCGCGTTTTTTGTCGCGTCCGGCCAGTCCTCCCTCATGAGCTTGCTTCCCCGCTCACCGGTGGAACACGTTCAGGGTCATCCTCGAACGGTAGCCCAAATCCAGAGCAACATGCAAAGGCTCTCGTGGCAAATATCGCGTTTCCTGACAAGGGAGACCACAAAGAAATCGTCCTCACTTCCTCAAGCTCGAGCGCAATGGGTCAGGAGCGAAAGGAGGTCTATGCCTTCTCATTTGATCGTGTAAGGTCTTGTTTCTATTCCAAATTTTATCATTCATAGTTGGGCACAGGTGTTCGAACCCGAGTCTACGCAGGGCGACGTTTTCGAGGAGATCTCACTCCTCGCACAGAGTTGCGTAGATGGATACAACGTTTGTATCTTTGCATATGGCCAGACAGGTTCTGGCAAATCCTTCACCATGGAGGGTGGTTCAGTACGTCCATCCCGGGCAACACGTCCACCTATTAAACAAGTTTCTGTAGACCGAAACTACAGTGGGAATGATACCCCGCGCTGTCAGTGAAGTATTTAGTGCTGCAGGCGCACTGAAGAACAAAGGCTGGCAGTACAGCATGGAGGGACAATTCTTGGAAATTGTGAATGTTCCCCGTTTGCAGTCCCCCACTCTCTGCCCGATCGTCACTGACTGGAAAAGTGACACAGTACAACGAGACGATAAACGACTTGCTTGGGAAAGGAGAGTTTGACAAGAAGAAACACGAGATTAAACATGAGAAGACCGCGACGAGCGCCATTACGCGAGTGACTGACGTCAATGTGATGCCTCTGCGCACGCCCCGTGAAGTCTCGGCGCTCCTACGACTAGCCAATTCACGGCGCACCGTGGCGGCAACGCTTATGAACGAACGTTCATCGCGGTCGCACTCAGTCTTTACGCTTCGAATTTCTGGGTGCAATGAACACACGGGGGAGCAGTGCGAGGGGAGCCTCAATCTCGTCGATCTGGCAGGAAGTGAACGCTTAAACTCAAGCGGCGCTGCAGGGGACAAGGAACGTCTGAAGGAGACGCAGAACATCAATCGCAGCTTGAGTGCACTGGGGGACGTCATCGCTGCGTTGGGTGAGAAGGGGGAGAAAGGGGAGAAACATATTCCGTACAGAAATTCGAAGGTGGGTCGATCATTCATGCGTGCTCTCTCGCGACTTCCTCTCTTATTTTGATTGGTGATCGTGTGGGGATCTTCGCCAACCTGTGCTGCTGTGCCTCTTCCTCTCCGATTTTTGCCTTGGAGTAGCTCACTTACCTTTTGCAACATTCATTGAGCGGGCACTCAAAAACGCTGGTATGTTCACTGTTTGATCTTGATATTGGTGCCCGATGCTGTGTTGTTCATGACCGGCGTTTTGCAAAGATGATCTTGAACCTCTCTCCACTTGCCGCACACTTGAACGAGTCATTGACATCACTGAGGTTTGCGACAAAGGTGAGAATGAATCACGCCATGTAAACCTGGTTCGCTCCTCACTCCACACTCGTTTGCAGGTCAACAATACCACCGTTGGTCCGGCCAAAAAACAGGTCCGCGGTGCGAGCTGAAACAATGGATGTCACATGGCATTGATTGATTGCTATCTCTCCTCGTGCTGGAGGGTCACGCCTATTTGCAATCACGCCATCCGACGACCTCAGGCTCAGGCTCGGGAAGATGCATGTCCCTTGCAGCGACTATATTATGTTACACGAATACAAGGATACATCGTGCGTGGTGCAGGGCCTGGTGCGATAACGAGTGACGAAGACGCAATCATGTAAACGTCATGGTCGGCTTGGCAGCAGTGTCCCCCCTTTTTTCTTGAAAGCTTCACGTCTAACCTCGGCGGACCACTTAAAGAAGTTGCACCGATACGTGTGGTCCACCTCCTCGCGAGGCCACTCCCCTTTGCCCTTGTCATAACCAGGTCCGACCGGGCTGCACGTCCGCCGTTTAGCGAAGCGGAGATCCCGGGAACAAATCAAATTCAGAGTTGGACGATAAGGCGACTGAATCCCCGAGGAGGGGCGGGTAACGTACCGAGAACAGATAAAGAACGTTTTTCCCTTATTCGGCCCTGGCTTGCTCACGGTGTACTCCTTGGCCGGCTCGCCGTGGATGGTGCATTTTGGGGGCTGGATCGGTGCCATGAGCTGCGACCAGGCTGCTTTGCTGTTGGAGGATGATCCGTTTCCAGTGGAAGATATCAATGGTAACGGGTCCGCTTCCTGCGAGGAGGCGAGGCGGAGCGCTAGCTGATAGTCCGTGGCAAGATCGCCGTCCGAGGAGAGTAGAGGGGGATGCCCAGTATTACATTCTGTCTGCGACGCCGATGGAGGCTGCCGCTGAGATTTGGACTGAGGTGGTAATTGGGAGGGCGGGGGAGCAAAGAACGCGGCGAGGGTGCGTTGTCCAGATCCAGATCCGATATCTGAGCCTGGACCCTTGCCTTTATCCTTTCTTTGCTTCTTGCTCGGTTTCGATGCGACTGTTGGCGGATCCGTCGAGCTGCGTTTCAGGGGTGCAGCGCGTTTCGTATCGGGGTCGCCACTGGTCTCCGAGGGCGAAGGCGTGGGGGTTGGCGATTGAGGAGCAGGTCCGCTCCTGGTCGTGGTCGTTAAGAATGGAAGTGACTCGGAAGTACTCGTAAAGTCTGGGTCCCGAACCTGAGCGGTGTCCAGCGGCACAGCATCGGGGAACTGGGGTGCTGCGTCAAAGGATAAGATAGCCGGCGCTTGCGAATCATGCGTCGTATCGCTTGCTGCTGGTGCTGCTGTCATCTTTCCCCCCTTGGCGAAAAATGAGGATAATAACGTCTGCTTGCCGGAGAACTCGTCCCAGCGTCGCGCCGCGAGCCGAGGTGGTTCGGTTTGTCCCCCGTCTGTCGGCATTACTTCATGGAGAGTCAGCTTTTGGCCAGTTGAGGTGGTAATTTCGTCGTGGAGATCGATGAATATGGGACAGTGGTCAGAGCCTTTGACCAAAGGTTGGATATCACCATGTTTGACCCAAGGCAGTATGCCCTGTGTGACGAGAATGTAATCTACGCGAGTCCCATAGTTCGTCTCCCGCGCTGAGATCTTGGTGTTCCAGCCTGTATTCATGTCGTGGAAAGAAGTTGCATCGGAAAAGGAGGTCGATAAAGAAGGGCAAGGAGAGAGGAAAAACGCGCGTCTTACATGTGTACATTCCTTTTCTGCCTGGCCACAATGACCGCACCACATCAGCCATGTATCCGTTTGGAGTAAGCCAGTTGTGGAACCAAGTTCGCGCAGGATGATCATGAAACGTCGCCGCGTTGCTGGCGAGATGGCCGCCACAGTGGTCGAGTGGAGTTGCGCAGATGTTTATGTCACCGACTACGATAACCTCCCGTCCTTCGCCGATGAGTTTATTGACGCGTTCTTGAAGCATAAAGTGATAGTTCATCTTGAAAGGGAGACGGGCATCAGATGTTTCGTTAGGGCAATAAACGTTGATAAGGACGAAAAGACCAAAATCAAGCACGAGGGCTCGGCCTTCCGCATCGAGCGCACCGAGATCGGAAGGTGCATTATGCTGGTCGTCTGGCATCAGTTCCATTTCGTGAGGAGATGGATATGAATGTGATATGCGTTCGTCCGTCGTAAGCGGTACTTTTGGCTGGATCGTCCCTGAGAGACCCTCTTCTGCTTTAAGTGGTGTGACGGTTCGAGTGTCTGTGTAAACTGCGACACCACTATAACCACCCTTGCTGGTGGGGAAGGAAAAAAAGGCGTGAAATGGATCGGGAACGGCGAGGTTTCTGTCAAGACCGCCCCGTGAAGCTTTCATTTCTAGGATGAAGTGGAATGAGTCGGTTCGACCCTTCTCCCGGGACGGGGACGACGAAGCCAGAAGATGAAACGACGCACCTTGAAAGCATATTATGTCTGCTTGAAGGTGGAGAAGAATCTCGTGAAAGGACTTGAATGTGTTCCATCTAGGCAAATCTGAGACGTGATAGCAGGCGAGATCATTGGAGCCTGACACGCACGGATGATACTGGGGAAGGGTTCGAATGCCGTTCTGCGACAAGACCGCGGTCGTAAGGACGAAATTCGAACGTTTAGTGAAGACCCACAATGTTCCATGATAGGATACGCATAATTCATGGCGTGTTCGAGTTGTGCGAACGAACTGGTTGTCGAGGACGGTGGCAGTCCAACAAATTGAACCCGACTTGCCTAATCGAAATGATACTGTAACTGTACCTTGCCACCTAACTCACCGGTGGACAAACCGAATGTTGAACTGTAATCTTTAGGTTTACTACCAGTCCACGTTCATGTGGACCGTCCTGGGCCGCAATGGGCGTTCATTTCATTTCTCTGCCCTAGCCATGGGACATCGCCGTGGCAGCCCTTTCAGCCTCAGTGAGTCCCTGCTTCCTCCCAACCGTTATCTTCCTGCTCCACGAGTAAAGGTCCAGGAGGACTTCTCAGACCGCAGCTATGAGAAGTCCTTCCTGCACCGCTTCGTCTACCTCCCAGTCCTCCGTGTCATCCTCTGCGATCAGTCATATCTTTGGGTAAGCGTGTCCCGTCAGCGTGATCAACTTACTCACCTAGGCTTACCCACAACTCCTCTTATCCTCCGCTCCTCGATCTTTTTCATCCGTTTCTCATCCGCCACGTTCATATGTCCCCGTCAAAGTTTTAACAAGCGCCGCCGTGGCCGGACTGTACCGCATCGCATCTCCATGAATCGCGATTTTTCGCTGCTTTTGATTGCGAAGCCGATGGCAGTCTATCATGACCGCTCTCGTGATTTCACGCGCTTCTCAACACGTTGTATCAGCACGTCAGATCCATGCCCAAGCCGTCACTTCACTTTTTACGTTGCCACTAATTTGGCCAGCTGTCGACAAGAAAGCCATGGCCCCCTATTGCTTGTCTTTATGTATTCCGCAGATGGGCGTGGAGTATCCTTGACCGAGTTAGTTTTTAATTAACTATTGGTGGGTGCATTCTTTCTAAAGTCAGCCTGAACTCAGGGTCGCTCATTTCGCCACGCTTCCTCAAGGCAATTACGCGCTGGCTCAGTTCGCTGAGTGTCCCGATCGCTTTTCGTAACGCTAAGCATGTGCCGAACGAGAAAAGGCGGAGGAATGAATCTCGCGTTTTTATCCACTGCGCGAGGAGCATGGCCAGAACCTCGAAGCTCTGTTTGCATTTCAAAGTCGGAACAACTCCTTGGTTCATCTCCTTTGATTCCCACCTTATAGCTCCATCCATTGTGCGAACTTCTTTGTCCTCCTACAGAATTGCCCCGGGCTCGCTCCCTACAGTCCTTATCAAGCGATTCCCATGCTACGAGGTACGGTCGAAAACATGCCTCAGTCCCGCTCTCGCTCCAGAGGAGCTCAAGCCAAGCCAATAGGCAGCTCTCATGGCGCTCGGGGCTTTGCTGAGGGGAGCCCAAACATACCCAGTATCCATAGTCACTATGCTCGGATGGAGTCTGGTGATCCTTTGAAGCGGAAGCAAACGATACTTAGCTTGATAGATATGCTTTCCGAGCTGAACAACGACAACGCGTTCGAGGCTGGTTCGTTCTCTTCTCACTAATATCGGTTTCGCGTGTTGACCGATCCCTTCAGATAACACCTCGCCACCGATGCTAGAAGAGGACTTGCGTGAGTCGCGGTGGTGTCTGCAACGGACAACGTGCTGATGGGTTCTTTGCAGCGACTTCTCTCGATGAGAAGCTATCGAATGCTGGTGCGGAGCAGTTCTTCAGGTTCGAAAAGTAAGTTCTTCAGTTGCGATGGCCATGTCAACAACTTAGTCTCTTCTAGACGGATAGAGAGTCTCGACAAAGAAGTATGTGACGCGTCTGTTCTCATCTTCTGTCCCTCATCCCTAGTCAGCTCCGCGGTTTCGCAAATGCTGCCCGCCAGCTGGGGAGCTCGGTTGGGATTCTCTCCTCCGCGTTCAAGTTACGCGAACGCTTGACGAAGATTTTGTTTCTATTCCGAGAGAACGCTGCGAACCTATATCCTCGCAAAATTATACGGCAACCCCGTGAGGCTCTTCCCAATCCAAATTTCATGCACCGGCAGCGACGTGCTCCTTGGCGTGGCCAACATGCTCCCGTCGTGAAACTGATGTTGGAGGACAATCTGGAGCCTGATACACTTCCGGCCCAATTCTTGAGTTTTGCGAAGGACGTCGTAACCTTCCTCAATTGCCTCAACGAGTTCCCAGAGTTCACTGATGAGGCTGTCAACCAGTCCATGCGGGGCTTTGAGGGTGACTTGAAAGTATGTCATGTTTCATTGAGTTCACTCATGTAACTTTGACACCTCTGTCTAGTATTGGGCATCGTGTCTGGCTGAGTACAAGAGTCAGCGCTTGCATGTGATCGTCTTCCTACGCATCGAGACTGACATGATTTCTTTATTCAGGTCAATTCCGCTCCCCAGCCGTGCAGCGCTACGTGCACGACCTCACTACGGAGATCGGCGATCACATCGACAACATTACGGGGACGCTGTCCATGTTCATCGAGATCGGTGAGTGTGGAGGCGTCATGGAAATGCAGTGCGCTGATATGCTACACAGGTGTCCCAACAATCAGGTTCCATCAGCAACATGCTGCGTCAAATCTATTGAATCTGTCGACTGTGGCGACATTCTTCTCGGCGGTCACCGCAACTACGTTACAGTTTTCATACAGTTCAACTGGCAATGTGTTGTCGGATTCCGTGAATGCTTTCTGGTTTTCATCGCTGGTGTTCAGTATTGCGGCTGCAGTGAACAGTCTCCTGGGGTTAACGTGGAAGCAGGCTATGTAGTAGGTTCTTCTCTTGGCTTCTGAACGTCATCCAATCGACTCATTGACATCATTGAGCCGCTCTCCTGGGCATAGGGTTCCGTGGTGGGTTCTCATATGGATCAAACGGTCTCCGCTGGTCTTCCTAGTGATGTCCGTCGCCTGCTTCTCCGCTGGGCTCATGCTTTTCACATATTCATCTGGGCAGGTACGCAGACTTGCTCCATTGTCGTCATACATACGTTTAGGTGTTTTCTTCAGGGACCCGTAACCTCAACGATAATCACCGTTCTAACGGCGAGTCTACCCACATGACTGCTCTCCACACCAGTTTCTTACTCCTGATGATAGGCTGTTACTTCGTTTGGCCTTGCTGCTGTTTCTGCCTGGTTTGCGTCGGAACGATGGATATTCGTCCAACACAAAGGACAAAAGTGGCTCGAGGAGGTGATTTCTGAAGCGACCAATCGTCTGGCAAATACTCGTATTGCGCGAGCTAGCCGGATCTCTTTGCGCTGGTGCAACATGCGTATCGCTGCTGCACGAGGATACTTGAGATACCTCACAAATTGGATTATCAAGCCCAAACAACCTAAGGAGTTACTCCCAATCGTAGAGCCCGCTCAGCCTCGCACTCGTGCCCGTGCCCCTCTTCGACCGCCCGTGTATCATCAGGAGCCTGCACCATTTGTACATAAGCCTGAGGCTGCCCGCTCACTTTACTCGGTCACTACCGAGAATCCAGCGTCCAGTACGGAAGGACGAACAGATGAGACTACAGAATCACGTCATTCTGACGCTCGTCAGCGGTTCGTGAACGCGATCCGCTCTGTAATCATGCTTCAGTCCACTACTCGACCCATGTCCCCACGCAGAAACTCTTCGTTCGACACCCCGATAGCTCCCGTATCTGCGGCCGTGGCGATGTCGCCAGGTCGATTCCCGGATCCCGGGATGTCATTACGCGGAGTGCGGGTGACCAGCGCCATTGACAAATTGAAGGCACTGGATACATCGCAAGAGCTGGCCGCTCACCAAGCACTCGTTCGACACCTCCAATTTTCTCCGAATGGACGGTACTTGGCGACTTCGAGGCAAGTTATATTTGTCATTACTCCACAGTGGTCTAACAATGCAATTAGTTGGGACAGGACGTCAGTCATATTCCGCGTAGGGGTGAGTTACCTAATGGAATGCTCTCACCTCATGGCTGATCTAGCGCTTAGGAAAGCTTCACTACCCACCGCATACTCGTGCACGTTCGGGGATTCATTGGCCAGGTCGCCTGGTAGGGTGCCGGTTTTCTCCTCACATTACT
This sequence comes from Baorangia bicolor, assembly GCA_038093395.1. NCBI lineage: Eukaryota > Fungi > Basidiomycota > Agaricomycetes > Boletales > Boletaceae > Baorangia > Baorangia bicolor. The sequence goes on from JBBPSC010000179.1 coordinate 17,462, forward strand.
GTCGAGCTCAGCCGTTCAATGAGGTCTCCAAATGGCAGAATACTCCTCACTCGACTCACACGCGCGGTCAAGGTGTGGTCGGAGGTACGATCATTTACCTCCTAATTGATAGCGTTCCTGACAAATTGAATAGGATGGTGTGTGTAAAAAAACGATAGATCGCCAAAACACGGTTCAGTCTATCATATGGCTTCCTACTGGGGATGGTAAAACGTTCACTTCCGAAGGATCAGCCCGATATTGACAATCATGAATAGCCTTCTTATCCGTCGAGGGCAGTGACGTTGTGAAACTGGTATTTGTCCTCGTTTTAGCGAGAGTGTGCGTTTCTGTTAACGTATTGTCCCTCGTTGTGTTCCCAGGATCTCCACGGAAAAGTTTTGGATACTTACAGCCTCGGACAAGTCCGGTTGACCAACGTAGCCGTGACGCCGGATTGTTCCCGACTGGTTGGCGTGGGGCCCTCGATAACATCGGCTTCCGGGCCCCAACCCAGCCGTCATACTAGAGTTGAGAAACGTATTATTGGTATGTATCTCATTGGTGCTTCGGTTTTCTATGATTAATCATGAAATCTTCCAGTTTATAATATGCAGACTAGGACAAGGGAAAGGTGGGTGATATGACCTACGCGTCGATTATTTGAGTTTAATACTTTCAAAGCCAAACGCCGTTTGCAAACGATGTCCGCGACATCACTATGGCAAGGAAAACACCAGCTGTCCTAATATCACCTGAGAAAGTAAGTATCCATGGATTGGATGGGCACACGCACTAACTCCACCCTGTCTCACTCAGGCTGCTCCTCAATTATGGAAGCTCGAAATCGTGCGAGACAGAGATCGCGCCGAGTATGCGCAGACATCTCGACTGAATTTGAAGCACACATTCGCTCTCAAGGGCTCCGTCGACATTGCAGGTCCATGTCATTTCGGTGGTAAAGACGATCAGTTTGTTCTTTGTGCTGGGAAAGGTACCTCTTTCGTGTTAATGCTCGCTGGTCGTGGTTGCTGATCGTTGTCCATCTCAGCGGGCGATATACATATCTGGGACCGAGAGACAGCGGCTCTTCTGCACTGCATACGACCTCATAATGCTCCCGGTGTCGGAGATCTGACGTGCATTGGCTGGAATTATGGAACAGATGATCCTATGATGTTTGCGACAGGAAGTCACGACGGCACGATACGTGTTTACTCGACGGCGCCGTTGGACGGACGGTCGGACGACGAGTCATATTTGGAAAGACATACAGAGGGCGACAGGGGGACGAGTTACTCTGTTCACTCTGGCGGTTAAACTTTCGTTTCATCACACTCTTTCACATTCTTTCAACTCGCTTTGCTGCGAGTAAGTTGGGACCATTGGTGTTTTATTGGGATCGAGGAACAGTAGACTTGGGGTTTTCCATTTTCCCTTAATTTATGCGCGCTTGACTTACAGGTGTATGCTTGTCACGGTTACTGATATGGAAACTGGCTAATGTATGGTAGTGCATGCACGACTACTTGTAATTTACGATGACTGCCAAATGGTAGAATGTTCTTTGCATGCTGTCAGCACGGCCACCTGCGCGCACCCAGGCCCAGACTGGAACGAGGGTTCCCCCGATGATCCCCTCCTTCAAATCCTCAACGTGTTCTCAGCAACCCTCACCGGGAATGTAATACTCCTGGGCAATGGAAGCAAACCATAGCGAGCAAGTGATACATGAGTCGTACGACACAGTTCGTACAAATAATGATTCCATGCCACAAACCACATGGAAGACTACGCTGCAGCCGCAGCGACTGCTGACACAGTGGAGGCAGTGGTGGGTGTCCACGTGCTCGTTGCGGACGAGGGCCGTTTCCCCTCTCTGCCCAGCCCAGCAGCACGTTCAGATTCCTCGATGGTGTATGCAGGCTCCTTGAGTGCACGACAACGCTTTTTGTGCACTTTACTTCTCCAGTGCGAACGTAGCGCGGTGTCCGTCTCGTAGTACCTGAAATGTAGGACAAGAATGGAACAAGTGAGATAGGGTCAAAATAAAGGGGGCGATGGATGACGAATGGAAAGACGTACTTGGCACACTCAACACAATAGTGCTGAGCCAGACCTGGCCTGTCGAAATCGAGTGGCTGCGCCTCCAGTGCAGCACGGTTCTACCGACAGAACGGCAGGTGGGGGTGGGGTACGGGGAAAAGAAGAGATCAGTTATCCAGCCAAATACTGAGCACGACCACCGTCATCGACAGACAGCCGTATCATCAGGAAGTGGAGGAAACATCCTCGGTCTCAGTTAATCTGAGGGATGCGCCGGACAACAGAGAGAGGGCGCGGGGGCGGCGCTGAACTTTGGATTGGGCGACTTACTTTTGGATCAAGGTCGATCAGCTGTATCTGATCAAGATCTTTTGTGCGGGCCTGACGAAAGATTCGTATTATTCAGGCGTTTTGCAGGGTGGCTGGAGAGTACATACCCTTGTGCGGGACGCCCGATGGATGTCGCGCTGCGCTTTATGAGTCCGTGAACGTCGTAGGCGGCCCATGTAACGTGCAGCGGATGGCGCGAAGTAAAAAAGAGAGGGCCAAGGATTTGGCCGACAGTTGCAACGGACAAGGAGGAAGATAATTTTTTCTTGGTTGACGTAAGCAAGATTAGTTGGAAGTGAGTCTCCTTTGCACTGTTGCAACGGTACCGACTTGCTTTCTTTTTTGTCTTTTCGTCTACTAAGAACAGATCCAACTTATGAATTAAGACTACAGCTTCGCCTAACTGCAAGGGGGTGGTATTCATAAGGTACAAAGTGTTCGGCGTAGTGACTTCACTGCCCGAAGATCTATACACAGCACAAGGTAGATGCCTCAAGTCTTCGTCAGGGACTCATTCCTGCACGCAGACGAGCAGAAATAATCCGAGGTACTCTGCGGATATCGCTGGCACATGATGCAAGCTGCTTCTAATCCGAGCTTGACCGCTTCTCTGTAGAACCGCGACGTTACCGCGTGAGTGGTTCATGTGGTGAACCAAGAAGTTGGCACTCACTCTCGATGCTTTATTGAACAGTACATTGTCTTCACGCCATTCCTATCGACATGAGACGGCTGGCCGCACCCTGGGATTGCACATGTACCAGGAGCGATTTTTGGTACACCACTGCCAGGTTTACCACCTCTTGATGTACTCTTCGCGCTTGGTTTGGATACAGCTACTGCCGGCACGCTCGGTTTATCCTCTGATTCGGATCCCGAGTCCGATGGATACGCATCTAGATCGGTAGAGACACCATCTTCCTCCTCTTCTTCGGGTTCTTCCTCTTCTTCAGTGGAATCGTCTGGTATTCAATAGGTGGTTAATTTAAATCTCATGCAAAGATCGTCAAGACGTCACCTTGAGGTACAGGGACCTTGTTTCGAGGTGCCTTGTGGGGTTTCGCGGGTGCAGGAGCCTGTGCATTATTGGAAGGTGCGTTCGGTGCGCGCGTCGTTTTCTGCTTCGTCGCCGACACCCCTTGAGTTGTAGGTGGCTTGTTTTGCACAGCGCCAGCAAGCGCGGCGCATGACTTGCCGCAATAATCAAAGCTATTGAACTTGGGCTTCTGACCACAGTACTATAGATCGACGTCCATCGAAGATGAGTGGCGGATCGCGATTGATCGACGTCGACAATGCTGTGACTCACAGTACACAGTTGGGCCGCTTTTTGCGGGGCGGGTGCTCCTTTCTGACGACCTGGGTTTCTTGGACCTGCTTTTGCCTGGGGCTGCGACTGCTTCGGCCGTGCAGGTTTGACTGCTTGTGCGGCACACGTCTTACCGCAGAACTTGTGAGTGCCGAATTTCGGCTTCTTCTGGCAATTCTGAACAGATGCACTTAGATCCAGACGGCGATAGAGCAAAGGACGCTAGAACGCACCTCGCACAGACTCGGAGCCATCGTGAATTACACCGACCGACAACGTTCACGACGTTGACCTTCTCCGTTATAAGGTCCAGAGCGCACGACGTGCGGATGCCCAACTGCCTCGTGTTTGCCACGTTGGTGGCGCAACTCGGAGCTTTGTAGCATGACAAGCTTATGATTCTGTAGGTGCTCCGATGATATCTCTATCGATCCGTTTCCGGCTCACGATAAGACTGGACAGGGGCTGGGGCCTCGACAGTCGCACTACTCGCCACGCAATCATCCGTTCCATCCGTATCTCTCTGCCGATAGTGGCAGCGAAGCTCCATCTATTTGAATTTGTGTAGAGTGCGTTCAGACACATTGCATCCTTGATGCTGATCTGGTTTTCTTTTGGTTATAACTTCCGTGTATCGTGGCCTAGTTCTCTGGCAGTGCACAACGAGGCAAATGTCACTCGTTATCATTATGGGCCATCAGAATCAGTACCCAAAATGGTGCCTTCATATTGATTACCAACTTGCACAGGTTTACAGTAAATAGACGACGGATCTCAGGACAAGCAGGCTCTAACTCTGTAACTGCATCGTGTAGAGGGTTGTGGCCGATGGCAGTCCAGGCTCAGTCCTTCAACTGCCTTTAGTGTACATGACGATGAATCTCGGAGTAATGGTTCCTGAATCCCGCACCACGACTCGGTCCCCCATCAGAATCTGACCATTCCATCAGAAAACGGAGGTTACTGGTAGGAGATGACAAACCGAATTGTTTTTGCTCGGATTCTGCGGCAGGACGGCATCGCAGGCAATCATAACTCGATAAGGTGAACTCAGGCATGAGGTAGCAAAACGGTCCGCCACGGAGGGATCCGAGGAAGAATATAGGCCATCTCCATGTCTGTAAGGCGTGGACAACGTTGAGTGCTGGAAAGTACGACTGGGTGATAGTAATACATTGCACTGACCTTCCTTTATTACCAGGAGCCCCGAACGCGACACGTTCAAAGCCGGACTTTACAATATTACAGATCCCACAGGAACGCCAGTCACATAATACCGTGCCCTTCGTGCCCATGTCGCAGATGCACTGAGAGGCGTGAAACGTGCGTAATAACCGAACTCCACCACCGGATTCTAGGCTTTGTCTGCGGGCTGACTTTTAGCAAACAGGAACGGCAGTCAATATTCGTCCTTACCGGAACGTTTCCTTGTTGGCGGCGACATCAGATGGGTATGATACCTCGAACAACTGGTCGATCGTTGCTGTTGCTCCGGTCTTCCATCTGTCTTTCCACTCTCGTTCGACTGATCAGGACAATGAGTATCGACTCGATCGGGAGAACATCAGACTCACATTCTCTCCAGACAGTGCCCGAACGTTTGATATTCCACAATCGGAGTTCATCCGGCGGCATCTTGGCGCAGCCGTCGCACGTTTGCCCATTGCACTGCGGCAGGGTGCGGCATCGAGTACATCCTGGCACAAGACCGGAACTAACGGCCAACCTAGAGCCAGTAAGCCTACACAGCTCCAACATACAATTGAGGCACATACTTTGCATGATCAGATGAACAAAATCCATGGAACAAAGGGTTCTCTGGTTTCTTGCACCCATTAATAGTGCAGCCCCCTGGAGCGCTGGCACTTGGACCTTTCACGGCACTCCGTGCGCAGGTCTTGCCACAATACGAATGGGTAACGCCGGTAGCGTCGACATACTTTGGTTTAATGCCACAAACCTGACCATTTCGGGGTGTCCGAAGAGGAGAAATGAGCTGAAGGGCGAGGGACGGAAACGACCGTGCGAATTTGCATCGATAGAACTCACCTGGCAAAGATTGGATGCAGGCATAGTTGGTGAAGAAGAGAGTTCATTATGGGGGGAGTGCGGTACTATGTATACCCCCTACTACGCGTGCCCCCACGTGGGTGTCGCACCGCCGCCTGGATGATGGTGTGTGTATCACAGTCACCGGCGATGCGGCAACGAGAATGGGGCGCTGGCACTTGGACGTGTCACGCGTTGAGTACGCGGTACTGCAACGTGGAGTCGGCGCGAGCGAGACCATGTTGCATGGACGTGCCATCGTCCAAGAGGTCCCCTATAAAGTACCAACGCGTTAGCTGCGCGCGTCATACTCGCTTGGAACACCAATCCATACCAGATCATCATCCTTGTCGAAGAATGCCCTCTGCGTTGCAAAAACGCCTACCTGCACCCGCCAACAGTGGCCAGCGTGCATCCGATCAGAGCTCAGATTCTCGGCGCCACAGTCAGACATACGCGATCGACATCGTCCAGACGGTGCGCGTCACGTCCGACGAGCCGCTGACGCGTCAGAGGATCAACGCGGTCAAGAAGTCGCTGGGGAAGCTCGGACTCGGAGCGGGCGATCGGGGCTGTGTGTCTGATGACGACGCTGGGGCCAAACTCAGGGTCGTCCAGACGGCTTTGGAAGTCGTCAGGGGGAGCGGCGCGAAGTCGTCCTCCCCACCGCCCCAGCCGCCCCCGCGTCCGCACTCTGCGTCGCCAGCGGGGTCGGCGAAGCAGAAGCAGGATCGTCCGAAACAGGCTGTACAGCCTCCCAAGCGCATTCTGTTCTACCACGTCCATGATCCGTACTATGGATTCACCAACTTTTCCCCTGACCCGGTCGAGTACCGAGGGAAAAGTTACCCTACAAGCGAGCACCTGTTTCAGTCACTCAAGGTGAGCGAGGGACAGCGAACACCCACCACCAGGGCGGTCACAAGCTCAGGGCGGATGGGCTCGATATACATATGTCTATTGAGCCTGTCCGCACAGGGGGGTGGGGCCAAGAACGATGACGCACAGACGATCTCACATTCGCCACCCACAGTTCCTCGATCATCGCCCTGAGCTGGCGGAACACATCCGGACATGCTCCTCTCGTCCGCGCATCGTCTTTGATGAGACCCACAGATTCAATCCAGAGGTCCGGCCCGACTGGCTGCGCGTCAGAGTCGATATGGTGTGTCCCCCCCTTCTTTCTTCGAACGCATGCAAACAGCATTTGGGTGGCGACTGATGCAACCACAGATGGACATGGTGCTCTGGAACAAGTTCACGCAGCATGACCACTTGAAGCGGGAGCTTCTTTCGACGGGGGATGCTGAACTTGTCGAGGTAAGCGATCGCTTTCCTACCCCCCTATGTCACAGCGTAGGAACTCACTCTTGGCGGCCGTCACCAGGACTCAGACAAGGACGCGTTCTGGGGCATAGGGCCTGACGGAAAGGGGGAGAACCAGCTAGGCAAGGCACTCCAGAGGCTGAGAGCAAAGCTGCGGGATGACGTTTCCACAAAGCCCTCTGAACAGCGATAGGCTTCGTGCCAACAAGACACTGCTCGTTATATCGTACGATTTTAATTGATCACAAGTATATACTCAACGATAAATTATCGTGGTTGCGAAAAAACGTGGATCGATGCATATCAGTTTCATATTGTGCGGAGAAAAGCAGTATCGCCCCCTTAGGGCCCCAGTGCAAACTCTACCCCTTACACAATGCCCACGAAACTGTTACCACAGAAAAGACAACGTTGAACTGCTTCTAAAAGCTCCTTCACAATCCAGCTACGTGCGGCGGCGGGCAGCCAGCTTTCATCCACAACCGAGCTTTGAGACACAGGTAGAAGCGCTTTACGGCTGCAACCTATGCAAGTTCTGACCATCGAAGTTGATAAAATGAAAGAAGTCACTGAACAACGAGCTGTGAACGCGTTGAAGAAGAAGACCTTTGTGCACGAGGTAAAAAATTTCACTCACCCCAAGAATGGCCACTTGGACACGTCGCCCGTGTGATGTCCTCCAGTGGGACTTCGGTGTGGCAGGCAGGACACAGTTCATGCAAACCAGCTATCGACGGATCGATCGCAATCGCCGCATTCACCTCGTTCGACAACGCCTCAGCCTCGCGAGATAGATCCGCTGGAGATCCTGCAAGCCGAGATTGTACTACCACTCGTAGGACAAATGGAACATCAGACGCTGCGCCGTCATACACGAAATGAGGCAATCATTTTTTTTAGCATAGGAGAAGACCTACGACTGAGTGCTGTGACAATGGCTGTGAATTGGCGAACCAAAATGCGTAGGACTCGGTGGGAGATGCTAGTCAGCTGACGGCGGGCAACTTGTCCGCAATCCAGGCGTAATTGCTCGTCCTTGCACAGTCTCTGCGACCGTAGTGGACGTCATTAGGTGAACGATCGGTGTTAGCAACGCCACCCACCCAACAGATATCTGCGATCGATAACCTCATCCGCAGAGAAAGGAGACCGTTCCAACCAAAGAGATGGGTAGCCAAGCTCTCTCGAAGCTGGCACTGAAGCTCCACTCCTACGCCCTGAGATGACGGTGGTACAGACACCGCAGTTGATTCATCCTGCGGACTTCGATCCAATACTTCCAACAGCCGAGGACATATTTCAGCGAAGCGCCCCGTATTGCATAGATGCAAAAGGAGGGGCCGAAGCCGATGAAGCGGCGTACTTCTGGTCGCTGCACACGACATTAGGATCAACGTAACCGGAGAAGGAACGTCAAGGGCGTAATTACCGCAATCAAACTGAACCAGTGTTTCTTGCGCCGCCCTTAAAATGGTGTCGGAATCGAGCGGCCAGAACGGTGCGGTGAGAAGCACGCATTCGTGTCTCGCTTCATGTTTGTAGCTAAAATCTGAGGGTCTTAATGATCTTAATTGAACAATAAGTCACAGCCCGAGATGGGAGACAGGAGGTACACACTCATAGATCCAGGTCAGAGTGGAATGCGAGTCATAACAAACCAACCCACTGATTCGGTTCACAACCACGTACTCAACGCCTGCAGGAGTTGTCTGGGCAAAAAATACACGAGACGCCTGTGAAAGTGCTTCTGATGTGAGTTGGTCATCCGATGATGTGGGAACCCAGGATGGCTCGAATGACATATTATGAATGGAGTGAAGAGAACCGTCCATAAGTGCCACGAGAAGCACGTCCCTTTCCTTCACGTAGGAAAAGCCCGAGACATACGAAAACGCGGAGGACCCAATTGATAATTTTTGCGTCTGGATGGCAAGCGCACGGCCACCATGCCATCGTGCAGGTGACGAGGGCCAAGACCACAGATGAATCACGCCAGGTTTAGAATACACAAGAATCGGCTAAGGGAACAGAAATAGTTATCGAATTATCTCGTCGTTAGATAAAATTCTTACGCTTCTTTCGGGCACAGCGACCCATTCTAGTGCAGTGACGGCGCGATTGTCGGGAGAACAGACAACGTCAGTTGCCCGTTCGAAACCGCCGTCTAATTCATAAGTAGTGACAAAGCCATCGCCCCCTCGTAACTGAAGCTTCTGAGTAATATTTATGAGGAGAACGCCTCCGTCTCCCGCGGCACATGCCAGTGAACACCTGCCTGCAGAGCATCAAGGTCGACAATCATGCCATTGGAGAGAGAGAGAAATATATACATTGTCCACCGTCGTGTACAAGCCAAGGCGACCAGGCTACGTTGGTTATCCAATTT
>JBBPSC010000180.1:0-26839 GCA_038093395.1 Baorangia bicolor
GTAGTCCTCTTCAAAGAGGGGGTCTTCTTCGATGGCGTGGAGAAGAGTGGGAGTGTCTAAAACAGCGGCGAAGAGCATGTTTCGCCTGGATTCAGGCAGAAGACAAGGTAACACTGAATGAGAACGTAATGAAGAATACGAACTGAATGAGGGAGAGGGCTGAGGAGATGTGGTACCCAAGGAGGGAGACTGCATGTTGGGCTAGGATAAGGTCGAAGAACATAAACAAGGTTTTCAAGTAAGGGTGCGAACGAGGTGAACGAGGAAAACAACGAAGAAAACTGCCGCGATGATGAGTAAAATGGGGCTAGAGTCGGTATAGCGAGCGCAATAGATAGAAAGGCCAATGACTAAGAAGAGGAAAACAACGAGGAAGGGGAGGATCTCGAGCGTGGGGTTGGTGGAGGAGGAGTCGATTGGATAGATGTGAGGAGGGCCTAGATAGAACATCTGGGGGTTTTTCTTTTTATAGTTGGTGTTGCTTCTTATAAGCAGCGAGAAGGGCGGCGGAATGGTGGAGATTGGAAGCTGGCTCCCAGGTATTTTCGGATGAGGGATATCCTTTCCATGCGGTCAGGAACAAACGGCAGTTAGCAGGGCCTTTGTGGGAAATGATGGCCTCTACTTCGTATTCTTCTTCGTTATCTATAACGTCAGGGGGGGGAGAAGCGAAGGCAGGACCATGTGTTTTGGTGGAGTGACAAGGGGAGAGTAATGAAGCATGGAAAACATCATGGATTCTCCATGTGGGAGGGAGGCGGAGTCGGTAGGTGAGGGGCGATAGCACCTGTATGATTTCAAAGGGGCCGTGTCGCTTGGGTGCGAGTTTCCTGGATGGATAATGAAGGCGGAGATGAGAGGCTTCTAACCACACCTCGTTACCCACTTTCCATGGGGAGAAGTGATGGACTGATCTCGAAGTCATCGCTTTGCGAGCTGAGTCGTGTGCTGCAAGGGCTTTCTTACGAGCTTCGTCGAGGGAGGAGAGGCGATTTTCTAGGGTGGGGAGGAAGGTTTTTCCTAGAGGGGGATAGGAACGAGGTTCATAACCATAGAGAAGGGAAAACGGGGATTTCTTGGTGGAGCTGTGGGGGGCGGAGTTGTGGTGGAATTCAGCAGCCGTAAGGGAGGAGGCCCAGGAGGAGGGGTTATTGGCACAGAAGATTCAGAGATAGACTTCTAGTTCCTGGTTGGTTCACTCGGTTTGTCCATCTATCTGGGGGTGATAGGTGGTAGAGAGGTGAACGTCATATTTCAGGAGGCGGGCTAGTTCTCTTGCAAAGGCGGAGGCGAACTGTGGGCCCCGGTCCAAGATGAGGGTTTCATGGAGTCCGAATCTTTTAAACACATGGTCGAAAAATATTTGCGCAACTCCTGCAGCGTCAATGGTTTTTGAGCAAGGAGTGAGAATTACCCCCTTCGTAAGGCCATGGTCTACTACAACCAGAATAGAGTTGTGGGAGTTGGAGAGGGGGAGGTCGGTGATGAGGTCAACAGAGAGTTGCTTGAAGGGAAGGGCGTGGGAGGAGGGGATTGGAGAGAGCGGGGGAACAGTCGGATGGGTGTTCACCTTGTTTTGCTGGCAGATTGCGCAGCCATCGACGAAATGCTTCACAAAGGATGAGAGACCCAGCCACCAGAAGTCGTGTTCAAGGATGTTCTTAGTGCGATAGATGTCCATGTGACCTAAGAGTGGTGAGGAGTGGATGGAGTGGTGGAGGGTGGAGCGAGCAGTGGGAGGAATATACATGCGCCCTTTGAAGTGGAGATGTCCATTGTCGAAGGTCCAATCATTCAGGGAGGCACGAGTAAAGAGAGGAGAGCCCTCATCGAGGGCAGCCAGAGCTTTAAGTACAAAGGGGTCAGAGGTGGTGGAGGACTTGATGTGGCGTGCGAGGGTGAGGTCAAGAGCGTTGATAACAACCGGGTCGGAGAGGATGGCACAGTCGGCATTGTCGGAGGAGGTATCAACATCCTCCTTTCAAGAGAGGGCATCAGCAGGGCCCATCTGGGAACCTGGGGTCACAGCCCAGACAATGTCGAAGTCTTGGAGGAAAAGAGCCCAGCGGGCCTGACAACGAGAGAGTTTGCAAGGATCACGAATATAGGAGAGGTTTTTGTGGTCAGTAATGATTGTGACCAGGTGGGGGGTGCCTTGGAGGTAATGTTTCCATTCATCAAGGGCATAGATGACAGCGAGGAGTTCTCTGTCATAAATGTCGTAGTTTCGCTCTGCAGAGGAGAAGGTCTTGGAGAAGTATGCTGTGGGTTTCTTGTCACTGTTGAGGTCAAGTTGCATGAGGACCACACCAGCAGCAAGGAGGAAGGCATCCATCATGACAAAGAAGGATTTGGCGACGTTGGGGATGGCGAGGATTGGGGTAGTGCAAAAGATGTTGCGGAGGGAGTCAAAGGCCTTCTGTTGGAGAGGTGTCCACGCCCATTTCTTGTCCTTTCGGGTGAGAAAGGTTAAAGGAGAGACAATGTTGGAGTAATTGGGAATGAACTTCCAATAGAAGTTGGCAAACCCGAGGAAGGATCGTACTCCCTTGACAGAGGTGGGGGGTTTCCAGTCAGCGATGGCAGAGAGCTTCTTTGGGTCCATACGGACAAGTCCTTGTCTGATGATGAGGCCTAGATACTCCATGGTAGGGGCATCAAAGGCACATTTGGAGATCTTCAGGGAGAGTTTGAGTTCCTGAAGGCGTTGGAGAACGTGACGAGTGCGTTCATGGTGAAGGGAGAGGGAACCTGTGGTGGCAATGCTGATGTCATCCATGTAAATCTTGAGCCATCACTCGGCAATCATGTCAGCAAAGTTATGGTTCATGAAAGCCTGGAAGGTGCTGGGGGCATTGCAAAAGCCGAAGAACATGACTGTGGGTTCGAAAAGACCTAGGGGAGTGATGAAGGCAGCTTTCCACTGGTCTTCTTCCTTGATACAAATGTTGTTGTACTCCCATTGGATATTGAACTTGGTGAAGTATGTAGCATCCTTTATGTCATCTATGAGCTCAGGTATGAGTGGTAATGGGTAGGCGTTCTGAATGGTGTGGGAGTTGAGATACCGGTAATCGCGATCCATCGCTTTTGGAAACAAAGAAGAAGGGAGAGGCCTGGGGGGATTTTGAAGGAACAATGCGACCGGTCTTGAGATGTTCCTTGACGAAAGCTTTGCAAGCTTCCTTTTTGGCTGGGTTAAGGGGATACACCTTGGCCACCTTGGGGGCGAAGGTGTCTCTGAGTTCAATGGTGTGGTCAAAGAATCGACGTGGAGGAAGTTGGGAGTGCATGGCTTCTGAGAACACATCATCATAGTCCTTGCAGGAGTCTGGGATGGACACTTCCTTGGGTTTTTCAGTAATGTTGAGTTGAGTGGATATGGTGACCTTGTTGATGTGTTCCTCATTGGTTCCATTCGAGGGAGGATACTCACAAAGAGACCTCTCAACCCCTTGGGGATATCTTTGAGCGAACAGGGTGGCAATTTCATGGTCAGGATCAGGGTCGAACCAGTTGGGGTAGAGGGGTTCTTCGGGAGGGGTGGGGTCGATGTTGAGGGTGAAGTGCTTCCAGTCAATCCGAGGGTTCCATTTCTGGAGCCAGGGCATTTCGAGTATAACCTGGGGATGACTTAGGTGAGTGACCATAAGTTTTTCAGTGTCGGAGAACGAGTTGGAGTAGATGGGGACGAAGGTGTTGTTCTTGATGGTCCCCTTTTGATTGGGGGTTCCGTCGACATTGTAGGCAATGATGGGGCTGGGGAGTGGTCAGGTTTGGAAGTTTCCTGGGGATAGAAGTTGAGGATTGATGAAGTTTCCAGTGGTACCGGAATCAATGAGGGCAGTGGTTTCAACGGTTTGGTTCTTTCCTTGTAGCGAGATAGGAAGACATAAAGTTCTGTCATTCTTTGGTGCTACAAGTACATGGTTCATTGTAAGGGAAGGAGATGTTGAGGCAGCTTCCCTTCTTAAAAATCCTGTGCCTTCTGGATGCATGCCATGGATACCGAGGTGATTTCTTCAGATGGTTCTTCATAGCAGGTCTTGAGAACCTCAAGGATTTCTCCTTCGTCTTTGCCTGAGGTTTTGAGCGAGTTGACATACTCATCGAGGTGGGAGCAAGGTGGGGCAAGGGTTTCTTCCTTGGGAGGGGAAGTTTCCGTGGTGCGAATGTTCTGGGGGCATCGAGGGGTCTTTGAGGAAGAGGAGAACTGGGTACAGTTTGGGGCGCTGTGGCCAGGTTTGCAACAATGGAAGCAAAGCTTATCTCTGATGCATCGAGCTCGATCAGCAGGAGTAAGTTTGGTGATGGTGACAGCGTCAACATCCATGGTATTGGGGTCCTTTGTGGGGCGAGGAGAGGATGAGGATTGCAGGTGACCCTTTCTAAGGGCGAGGATGCACATCTTCTGCGTGTGGAAGGTCTTGGCTTGCTCAATCCACTTGGAGAGTGTAGTAGGGGGGGTGGACATGGAAAGGATCATGCCGACGAGGCGCTGGTCTAATCTGATGGAAAGCTGGTCAGTGAGGGTGACCTCATTGGTGATTCCTGCTTTACAGGCAAGGTTCTGGAAGTCGGTGATGTACTGTTGAAAACCATCGTCAGTGGTTCCGTCAGGGAGGTGAGTAGACTTCTGGGTGAGCTTGGTGAGGTTTAGGCGAGCTGTGGACTTGGTGTCAAATGGGTAGAAGGTGGTCTCGAAGTTGGAGGCAAAGTAGTCGAAGGTTTTCTTGTTGTTAGGAGTGGTCGAGTTGGCCATCTTGTTGTACCACATCTCGGCGAAGGAGGCACCTCTTCCTGCCCTCATCTCGTTGAGGGTGGTCATGATCTTGTCTCTGTCAGTGGTGTACAGGGAGGTGTTGAGGGTGAAGTAAGCCCTCATGGCCTTGATCCATTGGGGGGCATTGTCAGACTGGCCCAAAAAGTCAGCTGGGAGGGCCGCCTTGAGTTCTGGGGTTCTGGTGGACATGGTTGGTGATGTGGGACGAGGTGGAGACGCTGGGGGTGTAGATGCTCTGGGTGGGGGTGCTAGTGGTGTCGACAACCTGGCTGATTCAAGGATTCGACGTTGTCTGAAGCTGGGTGGGGCAGGGATTTCTGATGTGGCAAGGCTTTCTACGTTGGGGATTTCGACGTTGTTGTCTTTGTCAGGACTGCAGAATAGTCCGAAGCAACTTGTGGTGACTGTGGTAAAGGTCCTTCACCTGAGAAGGTGGGACCATGGAGATTCTTGATCTTTTGTTACGCAAAGTGTATCAAAGGGATCTCGTTCAATGAGGATACTCAACAGGCGATGCTCATGAAGAGACCGATGTCTGAGGAGCTGCAAGGGTAACGAGATACTGGGACAAAGGGAGTCTCCAAAGAGACTAACGAGGATGCCCAGGGGTGCTGGGGCTTTAGTCAATGATGCCTAGGGTTACTAGGTCTTGGACGAGGAGAGAAGCGTCGACAATGAGTCACACTGAGGGACAAGAACAAGAGCTGGGAGAGGAAGCTAGACTTCCGAGTGATTCAAGAAGATAGGCTTGTATTGCGTAGATCAAGAATGGGGCTTTACAAGCGATACAACATAAGCCTTAAATAAAGAGGAATGTGCACACAGACCAGGCTGACTAAAGTAAATGGAAACAGATGGAAATAGATGGAACACTTGTCGTCATGAGAGAGGCGACTGTGGAGGAAGATAAGTCCATGTAAGGAAACTAAGGGAGCAAGTAGGTAATGATAATATTAGAGGGGTCGGTGAGGATTAATGAAGCAGAAGAGATGGAAGCTGACCTACCACACCACATGCAAGTGATGAGTCGAGACGTAACAAGATAGATAGAACGGTAAAGAGGAAAAAGTGTAACACTGGCTGTCTATTGAGGGTTTATATACTACTACAAGGTTTGTCCGTGTTTACGATGTATCTACGATATAGGAGTGACATGTGCATAAGGCATGGTGTGGCAGCATAGCCATAGAATGGAATAGAAGTAATAACATGAGGACCACATGAGGATGTGGCAGAATGGAAGAACAGAAGCATGGCATGCGTGCAATGCATGTAGAATGGAAACATAGCCTGCACGGTGAAGATGTGAAAGGGGTGAAACCATGCTAGGCATAAGGGGGATCTTAGATCTGTTAGAAGTGAGCATCCGTTGCACAAAAAGTTTCTAAGTCCAAAAGATTAGATAAAGCATTCATGATAGTTAGATGATTAGATCTGGATAAGATCACATGACGCAATAAGATAAGATCAAAAGATAAGATAAGGGAAAAAATGTTAGACCCGTAACAGGAGGAGGAGATGGTGCCAGTGAAGAGGGTTGGAAGGTGACTTGGGATTCATTGTCATCTGACAGAACAATGGGGGATGGGGACCTCCTGGTGAAGGGGTCAAAGTGCAGCTTGGTAAGGTGGGTTGGCTGGACCAATTAAGTCTGGGCCGTGTAGATAGGCTTGGTGGACTTCATAAAATTCAAGAGCTGGGATCCTTGCTTCCTCAGCCTCTTCTTTGGTGACCACTAGTTCTTCAAGGAATGGGGTCGAAAAGCATAGGCCACCTCAGATATAATCGAGGAAGTGGGGGTATGCATATCAGATGTTCAGGAGTGGAGCTACTGGATTGTTGTTGGAATTGTGTGAAGGAGAAGGGGAAGGTGTGTGAAGGGGCTGGAGCTCAACTTCTTCCTCCTTCTTCCACTTTGGAAAAGAGGGGAACATCCAGAAAAAGTAAAATGTACTGAGGATCTAAAATCTCTCCAGGTACCAATGTTGAATCTCAATCTTTGACCATTGCTTTGAAATTACATATTCCTAGGCATGTGGGTACAGGACCACTCTTGCACATGCTTTCGGACTAAGGTAACTAAATGTAAAGAAATGTACCTCATGAGGGTACAGCATGTGTACCAAGAGAAAAAAAGGGTTGGTTGGGGCAGTTTTTAAGCATGTTGGATCTGCTTGAGGGTACCCCTATCAGTGCCTTATGGGCTATTGATTTTTGTAGGCTCTAGTGCCTGGGACTACATAAAAGAAATGTGTGCAAGGGTGTGAGAGAAGAGTAGGAAGGGGTGAAGTGGAGGTCTCCTTAAGCCTGGAGTCCAGCTGTATCCCCTTAACACTGGGGGCCACATGTAACAATGAAATATGTCCGAAGATGAGGTGTGATACAAAGCAAGAAGATGTAGTCAAGTTCTAATGTTGACAACCTCAAAACTATACAGTCTTGGGCTGAATCACACCAAAGAGCTTGTAGAGGCAAGTGATAGTGGGGAAAAACCAACAAGAACTTGACTAAAGTTCTCAGTGGCGCTCATTCAGATTATATACCTACTGACTATGTTTAGGGCAGATACTTTAGGGTAGGCTAAGTATAATTTATGTCAAGGATTAGAGGTAATGACATCAGTGTGCATCATAGCCTAGACCGTCTGTACTATGATATCATAGATATGAGATAAGGGTCTAGCCCTGTGAGTCTGGAAGGAGTCCACGTGATTGGGTCTAGACCTTCTCACAGTCACGTGATTGAAAAGAAGAGAAGTCACATGACTTGGAAAAAGAAAAAGATAAGATAAAAGATAGTGTCATAGGATATGTCACTCTACACCTAAAGAAATTGTTTCAAATGATAAAGTGCCATATATTTTGAAAAGAATTGTGAGGGAATGCTACCACATGCAAACACATGAGATGCTATAAGGAACAAAGCAACAGATAAGGAACCAAATCAGACAACACCCATATTTGAAGCCTGAAAGTCCAACACATCAAGTGAGTAAGCATCCAAGTCTAGAAAATAATGTTGTACAATAGGCTGCACCTCATGTATTCACCACACATCCATGACATGCAATGCCACTATACAACACAAAAAAACCTTGTTACACATTCCCACTAAGCACATGAAAACAAGTGGCCAACTATTCACTGGAAATAGTGGGAAGCATCAGGTCACCACCTATACTATGCAGGGAATACCAACTCCACAATGACCAGTTATGGAATATCCTATAACATATCAGAACCAAAGAAACATTATATGACTAGGTTGAAATATTGTGGAGATGGAGGGGCTGGTATTTGTAAAGATTGAGAATGATTGAGTTTTGTGAACCAAATACAGAATTAATGAGAGTGCTTCCTATATAACTTAGGAGCTCAATAGTTTTCTCATAACTAGGGTGACCAGTGGCTGGGGAGTCATGGCAGGATTTTACTATTTTAAGATGTAGGGTGTCTACATCTGGGATATAAATACAATCTTTCTTTTTTAATAAGCTGTCTTCTGGGCATGCTCTATGCTTCATGATAAGTTCTTGTATGTGACTTTCTTTAAGGAGTGCTGTGGCTGTTTTTATGAGTTTTAGGTAGGTGTCATCTTCATTGCAGATTACAACTTGGTGAGAAGTTCTTATCCATTTAGGCAAAATCATAGTGATGCCTTTATTATCATCTTTGACATCCTGCATATGATCTTTTCATCTAGAGAGTGCATCTGCTTTCATGTTTGTAGCACCAGGCTTGTAGATCAATACATAGTTGAACTGTGAGAGGTACTGTGACCATCTCACTTGCCTGTGATTAAGATCCTGTAATTTCATAAAGTACTGAAGGTTGGCATGATTATTCCAAATTTCAAATTGATGTTTAGCACCTTCTAAATAATGTCTTCAAATCTCAGGAGATCAGATTATAGATAGCATTTCTTTGTCACATATGGGATAGTTCTGTTCTTGTGGACTCATATTGTGACTGTAATAGGCAACTGGGTGCCATTTGTCTTCTTTAAGAATAGATGAGACTGTGCCAGTTGTGAAATCTGAGGCATCACATTCAAGATGGAATTGACAATCATTATCTGAGAATGTCAATACAGGAGCTGTGGTAAAGCATTTCTTAAGTGTGTTGTTTTCAGCATTTCTTTCCATTTAGTATGTTGTTGCATCTTTCTAATATTATTTAGTAAGATGGATATTTGAAATATATGTGAACACTTGTGGTATGTGTTGAGTAGATTTGATGACAAATGAAGCTCCTTAAGAAGCTCTGGTGAATAATTTATGGATTGGCAATGTTTCCAACCAGCTAGTAATTTTGAATTTTATAAAGCAAATTCCAATTGCTTGATATCATTCTGCAGCTTATATTGTCAAGCACTATCCTTAGTCAGGAGAAAGTGTAGGAGGAAGTAATGTGTCATTCAATAATGGCTTATAAGGCAATATCTCCTCTTATCAGATAAATATTCAAGATATATTATTTATGGCACAAGGTGATTTTCTCCCTTATTATCCAGATATTCTTGCTGTGATAATCAAAGTCACTATATTTGGATCTCAGAACACCCCTAATAGGTGCTATTATAGCACTGAGCCATGATAAGTAGTACTTATTGCAAACATATTATATGACATTATTTTATCTTATTATTTTCTGTTTCCAAAGTCACATGACTTTTTTTCTTTTTCAATCACATGACTGTGAGAAGGTCTAGACCCAATCACATGCTTTGTTTTTAAACCCTAAGGCTAGATCCTTATCTTTTATCTATAATATTGTTGACAATTTCAAATCTGTACAGACTTAGGCTGAATCACACCAGATACTTGTTTAGAGGCAAGAGGATAGATGGGGAAAACCAACTAGAACTTGATTGAAGTTCATTGTTGGATTGGTTCACATTATATACTGTTACAATTTTCTTCCATTCTTCTCAACTTCTCATCTTTGTCTATTGTCATATTACTTGTACTTGGTGCAGTCAGTCAGCTTCTATCTCTTCTGCTCTTCTACTCATCCTTGCTGATCCTTCTGACTTTACTTTCATCCCTTTATTTCCTTAACTTTTCTTATCTTGGACTTATCTCTCTCCTTGTCATCTCTCTTATGGTGGCCAGTTTCCCCAACCTTCCATCATGTTCTTCTCTATTCCTTTCCCAAATAGTAATGTGATCTGTGCTTACTTCCCTTTCATTATATAAACCTACATCACCTCAATTGTAGTCTCTATTCTTAATCTGTGCAATACAAACATAACCTCTTGAATCACCTTGGAAGCAGTTGCTTCACTCCTTGTTCTTAGTCTCTGATAAAAGTCCTGGAAACCCTAGGCAACTCCATTGAGCAGTATCAAGTCTGGCCTCAATCATCTTTGTCCTTGTCCCAAGTGTCCTCTACCCTTGGTCCATTAACCTTAGCCTCACTTGCTATTCTTGTAGCTTCCTAGATGTTAGTCTTCTTGTGAGTATCACCTAGGGTAGTATCCTCATTGAGTGAGTCTTCTTGTGTATGCTTTGCATAACATATACCTACTGACTACATTTAGGACAGGTACTTTAGGGTAGGCTAAGTATAACTTATGTCAAGGATTAGAGGCAATGATGTCAGCATACATCATAGCCTAGACTGTCTGTACTATGTATGATATCATAGATAAGAGATAAGGGTCTAGCCCTTCTCATGGTCACATGATTGAAAGAAGTAGAAGTCATGTGACCTGGAAAAAGAGAAAATGATAAGATAAGATAGTGTCACATGATACATCATGTGACGTGTTTGCATCAGATATCATATCTACAACAGTTTAGGCTATGATGCACACTGTGTTATGCAAAGCATACCAAAGGAGTCTCATTCAACAAGGATACACATCAGGTGATGCTCACAAAGAGACTAATGTCTGAGGAGCTTCAGGAATAACAAGACACAAAGGATAAGGGAGTTTCTAGTGAAAGAGACAAGGGTGCCTAGGGGCACTGGAACTTGTATGAGGACACCTAGGATTGCTAGGTCTTGGACTAGGAGGAGAGCATTAATGATGAGTCACACTTGAAGACTAGGGCAAGGGCTTAGGAGGGGAAGCTTGACTTTCAGATGACTCAGGAATGGGAAAATACAGGCAGTACAACATAGGTTTAAATAGTCAAGAAAAGGAGTGGCGCATATTGACCAGGCTTACTAAGCGAATGGAAATGGATGGAATGTGGAAGAACTCGTTGTCATAAGAGAGGCAACTGTGGAGTAGGATAAGTCCAAGTGGGGAAATCAAGGTAACAGGTAAGTAATGGAAATATTGGAGGAGTCAGTAAGGATTAACAAAGCAGAAGAGATAGAAGCCGACTTACCATGCCACATATGAGTGACTAATTGAGCAACAACAAGATAGGTAGACCAATGAAGAAGAAAAACTATAACATTACCCCCTTCATACCATTGAGCTCCTGGCTCGATAGCCAATAGCACTTGTCTCCTGTACCCACATGCTGGAGATGGAGGGCCCTCCATAGATAGCATGCTACTGGGAAGGGGAGAGATGGTCAAAAGAACAATTGTCTGCCACATGTCCTGCTTGAGAATAGATTGCACAATTACAATGGGGACAGTATCAGTCTGCATGTCCCCAGTTGAGACAACTGCCACACTATATGGTGAGACAATCTCTAGTGAGGTGGCTGGAGCAGGTTTGGCAGCAATGGGGGCAAGAATATGTAGGGCAATCCTTTTGAAAGTGTCCTTGGTTGAAACAATGGAAACATTTGGTGGAGGGGTTTGCATGGGCCATGGGGAGTTGAGAGGATGGAGGAATGACTCAAGTGGGAGAGGATAAGGTGTGACGTCTGTGAGGTGGTTTAAAGACCCGAGGTTCTTGTTGAGGGATGGAGATGGTGTTGTTATCATCTTCGGCAGCAGTGAGAAGTGGTTCTGGAGGAGGAGAGGAGAGGCAAGCAGTGAGGTCAGAGGTAGGGATTTTGGATGAGGAAGGGGTTCTGTTGGGAAAAGATTCATCTAAGTGTCTAAAGTATGTAGTTGTTGCATTGTTCTTGGGTAAGGGAGAAAAATATGCGACAAAAGGTGGGGTAAATGATATCCAGGGGAATAGAGGTAATGAAAGTAGAGAAGCCATGATTGTGTAATATGCTGAGAATGTGGAAGGGAATCTTAGCCAAAGACCTTTGTAAGGCAAGGTCTTGGTTCTAAGAAGTACTCAAAAACTGTTGCATACGTGCAATACTGTGAAAGGCATGAATAAGAGATTGAGTGATGTAGTCATCCTCAAAGAGGGGGTCTGTTTCAATAATGTGGAGAAGAGTGAAAGTGTCTAAAATGGTGGTGAAAAGCATGTGTTGCCCTGATTTGGGCAGAAGACAAGGCAATACAGGATGAGAGCATAAGGGAGAAGATGAACCAGATGAATGAGAGGGCAGCAATGATGTGGCATCCAAGGAGGAAGATGACATGTTGGGCAAGGATGTGGTCAAAGAACATAAACAAGGTTTTTTAGATGAGGATGTAGATAAGGTGGACAAGGAAGACAACAAAAAAGACAGCAGAGATGATGAGAAGAGTAGGGCTGGAATAAGTAGAGCAAGCATAATGGATGAAAAGTCCAATGACCAAGAAGAAGAAAATGACAAGGAAAGGGAGGATTTCTAGTGTAGGGTTGGTGGAGGAGGTGTCAATTGGGTAGAAACGAGGAGGGCCAAGATAGAACATCTTGGAGCTTTTTCCTTTATAGCCAGTGCTGTTTCTTATAAGCAGCAAGAAGGGCAGTGGAATGATGGAGATTTGAAGCTGGTTCCCATGTATTTTTGGATGAGGAGTATCCCTTCCATGCAGTCAGGAACAAGCAGCAATTAGTTGGACCTTTGTGGGAGATGATGGCCTTGACTTCGTATTCTTCTTCATTATCTATGATGTCAGAAGGGGGAGAAGAGAAGGCTGGGCCATTTGTTTCAGTGGAGCGATAAGAGGAGAGAAGCAAGGTGTAGAAGACATCATGAATTTTCCATGTGGGAGGGAGGTGAAGTTGGTAAGTAAGGGGGGATAGTGTTATGGGTCTAACATTTTTCCTCTTTATCTTATCTTTTGATCTTATCTTATTGTGTCATGTGATCTTATCAGATCTAATCATCTAACTATCATGAATGCTTATCTTATCTTTTGAACTTAGAACTTTTCACACAACAAACACTCTTTCTAACAGATCTATGATCCACTTATACCTAGCACAGTTTCACCCTTTCACTCATCACCATGCAGGCTATTCTTCCATTCTACATGTGTTGTATGCATGCTATGCTTCCACTTCCATTCTGCCACATCCTCATATGGTCCTCATGTTATTACTATTCTTCCATTCCATGGCTATGCAAACCTATGCTACCACACCATGCATTATGCGCATGTTCTCCTATATCTATAGATTAGATGTACACTAGTACAAACACATGTTTAGTATATAAACTCAAATGCAATGGCCAGAGAACTCCAGTCTAGTTCTCTTGGTATTTTTCCCAGAAGATCAGAGTAGCCTCAGCTCTTTTCACTCCCCCTGAGTTTAACTGTTTTAGTGTGACCTTTGGACTTCATATCTTTTGGGTTGTTTCATTAGAACTAGACTCTTATCCATCCATTCTTGCACTAGACTCTTGCGGCATATCCATCACAAGTGCATCGTTCCTACGAAGGATCACAACACTAGCTTACAAGTGGAGCAGTGCCGATTGACTTTCATCAAACACTTTCTTCATTCCCTACTGTTACTGTAGCATAGCTTTGGGCCCAGATCAGCCATCAGCACAGAGCTCACCTTTATGAGTGCATGCCTACTCCTGTTGAACGGGAGGTCATAGATGTTGACACCTGGGCAGCAGCACAGGAAGAACAGGTAGCCATAAGAGTTTCCTTGCCAGTGGAATCAGCAGGGTCACAGCATGTGAATAGTCCAACATGTTCACCAACCCCCTCAGCACTTGGTGTGCATATCTTAGCCACCAACTTAAGGCTCTCAGACTTTAGATTCATCTTAGATGAAGAGGTTGATGAAGCCATCAAAGCAGCAATGTTATTGGGCATCCACAACATCTTATTAGGAAGGTTGGAGTCACTCCCGTCATATCAGTCCAGCATGGCTGTGGCAGAACCATACAAAGAGAGGTCAACAGACCTAAATGACAACACACCAGCATTGGCAGACATTTGTTTGCACCAAGTTCCCCCACTAGACGCACAACATTTATTGTGGAAAATCTTTAGAGAGTTACCACATCCCAAAGATAAGGAGGAGGGCATGTCCACACTTAAAAGGAAAGCGTTGGAACAACCTGAGGAAGCACCTCAGCAGTCTAAGAAGTCATGGTTAGCACAGCTCACCGGACAAAGGCCAAAGAAGGCCTTACATACAATTAGACAACTCAAGGGCAGAGAACCCCTTGAAAATTTCCATTACTCATCCATTTCCTTACGTCCTCGTATTTCCCTTCATCCTCCAAAATATCACCCTCACTAAAGGGTTCTTCATACAACACCTTTCTTTCTATGTTTTCATATAAAATATATCTCAACGACTTAGCACCACACTCAACAACAACTCCCTCATGTGGGAAGAAAAACTCACAGCAGTACTTGCCAAATTTAATCAAATGGCAGGTATCATGCAAGAACAAAGGACACAGCTGCATGAGTTAGCACAGCAAAACTTAGAATTCAATAACCAACTTGTGGTGCAAGAAGGTAGACCACAAGGTGGAGCTGGCTGCACAACTAGCAAGAAGATTGAAGTCTTTGCTGACCCTGGAGAATACAATGGGTCAAAAGCCAAGTTTGAAGAATGGTGGGCCAAGATGAAGGCATGGCTCACCATAAACAGTGACAGTGTATCTGCCAGCTCCTATGATGCCATAGTTGCTGTGCTCTCACGATTGAAGGGTCCTAAAGCCAGACCATTTGCACAAGTCAGGCTCACAAAGGGCCAAGAATACCTTTTGCACACTTGCATCACCGAAGTTGAGTCCCTCTTCAGGAGCACCAACCAACAAGATTGGGCCCGCACTGCCCTTAAAAATTTGTGCCAAGGAAACATGTCAACCAACACTTTTATTGTATGGTTTGAAGCATTATACCAACAGGCTGGAATAGATAATTCCCATGCCATCAGCTTGTTGGAAACCAACACCAAAGGGAGCATTATTGCTCAGATATTTAAAAACATGGACCGCAAGGATAACATTGCGGATTACCTAACAGAGATTTGAAGGGTTGGAATGGCTCAAGAATTGTTAAATTTCATCATGGGGTGGATGCAATACTGCCAAAACAAGAAAGACCTTGATGCAATGGACATAGGGGCAACCACAAGCAGGTCCAATGCCTGCTACAATTGTGGCCTTCTTGGCCACCAGGTAAAAATTACCCAAAATCTGTTATGGGTCTACATTTTTCCCCTTCACATTTCACTTCTTATCTTATCTTATCACATCATGTGATTCCTAAGGATCTAATCATCTATCTTATCGTGAATGTTCACTTATATTTCATGGACTTAGAATCTTTTCGTGCAACGACTGCTTAGTCAGTCTGGACACTCAAACCTTTCTCACGGATCTATAATCCACTTACTCTGTCACAGTATTCACCTTTTCACTTCATTACCATGCCAGCTATTATTACCTCATGCTTCTCTTCCATTTAATGTACATGCCCATCACACGTTGTATGCTTCTCATCTTCCATTCTGCCACACAGCATGTTGGCCTCATGTTATGCTTTTATGCTTCCATTCCATTCCCATACATGTGGACAAAGCATTGCATATCGTAGATACAGTGTCAATACTGGTAAACACTGTTGTAGTATATAAACCCCCAATGCAGCACCGAAGAACTCCAGTCTAGTTCTTCTGGTCTTTTCCTCTCAAAGGTCCCAGTAGTAGTACTCTTCCTCTTTCCTCTTCGTCTTAGCCTTTCTAGTGCAACCCTTGAGCTTCACGCTTTGAGAGTTGTTTCAAAATCCAAGTTCTCTTGCCCCTTGTGTTCGTGGCTTGGGGGTAAACATAAATCCTCATGTGAGAAAGGCAAAGGCAGAAAGGCATGTGTAACCACACACAATGCTGCTACCTTCTGGGATGAGGATAAAAGCACTGACAAGAAAGGCAAGGGCTGAGGTCCCTCGGAAAGTATTTGGGGAATGAATTTTGAAGAAGCAAGGGCGTTCTTTCATGACATAGAAGTTGCAGAGAACAAGAAATTGGGAAAAGGATCCACCTAAGTCACAAATCAGGGTGTGATGAAGGCCAGGTAGGATTGGACAATAAATTTTCTGTACTCATAGTAGATGAGATCTTGGCTGAGCCAGATCAAGAAGCTACACCTTCATCTTGTATTTCAAATTTGCCGACAGAGGGGCCTCTTCCTGAAAGGATTGAGCTCACCAGGGGCATTACACCTGGGTTTAATTCCTCTAACAAAAATAACAAAAAAATTGACAACAACAATTTCCAAAACCCTGAAGAAATATTTGTAAGAAGCTGCAAGATAGCTCATGAAATCCTCATGAACATTCGGGTGGCTCCCCTTAGCCAAAAGAAAAATCCCACAAAGGTTGAAGCACTCTTAGACAGCGGTGCTAACGCTATATTTGTTGACAAATCATGGGCGGAAAAAGTAAAACTCCCCCTGATTACATTATGCAACCCAATATCCATATTTAATGTTGACAGCACAAAGAATTCCACTGGTCACATCACACATGCTGCTGATCTTATGATCGAATGCCAAGGACATCAGGAAAGAGTCATTGCCGAAGTAACAGACCTAGGCAAAAATGCTTTAATCCTCGGATATAGTTGGCTGAAGTGCCATAACCTTGAAATTGACTGGACCAAGGGGACTGTTAAGATGACACGTTGCCTGCAGCATTGTCACATGTTACAGGAAAAGCCAATTTCAGTTAGACTTATCAAGAAAGAAGAGCAGGACCTCCAGTACCAAGTCCACACCACAATCCATGCGCTAGAAGCACAAGCCACAACATCATCTAAAGAAAAAACCCCTGAGGAACTTGTTCCAAAGGAATATCACAAATATTTACACGTTTTCTCGAAAAAGGAATCTGAGCACATGCTGCTTTGGAAACCATGCAATCATGTGATCGAAATGAAAGAAATGTTCAAACCATGCAAAGGTCATTTGATATCCCTATCAGTGATGGAACAGGAGGAAGTCTCTGCTTTCATAGATGATCAATTAAAGAAGAGTTACATAAGGCCTTCTAAATCCCCTCAAATGTCACCAGTGTTCTTTGTCCCAAAGAAGGACAGAAAGAAGCAGATGGTCCAGGATTACCACTATCTCAATGAGCACATGGTTAAAAATAATTATCCACTCCCACTCATCTCCCAACTTGTTGACAAGCTCAAGGGAGTTAAACTACTCACAAAGATGGACCTTTGTTGGGGCTACAACAATGTTCATATCAAGGAAGGTGACGAATGGAAAGCATCCTTTGTATGCTTTTGTGGAGAATATGAGCCCCTTGTCATATATTTTGGCTTATGCA
Organism: Baorangia bicolor; assembly: GCA_038093395.1. Taxonomy (NCBI): domain Eukaryota; kingdom Fungi; phylum Basidiomycota; class Agaricomycetes; order Boletales; family Boletaceae; genus Baorangia; species Baorangia bicolor. The sequence continues at coordinate 17,335 of JBBPSC010000180.1, forward strand.
ATTCACCATCCACATTCCAGGCCATGATGAATGAAAATTTTGCCGATATGGAGGACATTGTGGTGGTTTACATCAATGACATTTTAATATTCACAAAAACAGACAACGAGGCAGAACACAACAAGATTGTTATGGAAGTTCTATGCCATCTACAAGAAAATGATTTATTTGTCAAACCAGAAAAATGCACATTTAAAACCAATGAGTGTCAAAGGAGTTAGGAGCTTTCTAGGTTTAGCCAACTTCTACCGAAGATTCATTAAAGATTATGTGCAAGTCGCACGACCCCTGAATGATCTTTTAAAGAAGGATCTTGTCTTCAAATGGAAGCAAGAACAACAACACGCATTTGACACACTTAAGAAATGCTTCACCACAGCTCCTGTATTGGCATTCCCAGACAATGATTGTCAATTCTGTCTTGAATGTGATGCCTTGGACTTCACAACTGGTGTGGTCTTATTTATTTTAAAAGAAGACAAATGGCACCCAGTTGCCTATCACAGTCACAGCATGAGTCTGCAAGAACGGAACTATCCCATATGTGACAAAGAAATATTATCTATTATCTGATCTCTTGAGATCTGGAGACATCATTTGGAAGGTGCTAAACATCAATTTGAAATTTGGAATGATCACACCAACCTTCAATATTTTATGAAATCACAAGATCTTAACTGCAGGCAAGCAAGATGGTCATAGTACCTCTCCTGGATTGATTATGTATTTGTCTACAAGCCTGGTGAAACAACTCTCAAAGCTAGTAGCTCAAAGGTTGCACTAAGAAAGGCTAAGATGATGTAAGAAAAGATGAGGAGGAAAGGAGTACTCCAACTGGGACCTTGAGAGGAAAAGACCAGAAGAACTAGACTGGAGTTCTCTGGTGTTGCATTGGGGGTTTATATACTACAACAGTGTTTACCAGTATTGACACTGTATCTACGATATGCAATGCTTTGTCCACATGTATGGGAATGGAATGGAAGCATAGCATGAGGCCAACATGCTGTGTGGCATAATGGAAGAGAAGAGAAGCATGAAACGTGTGATATGCATGTTAGATCAAATGGAAAAGAAGCATGATGTAATAGTAGCCAGCACGGAGATGAAGTGAAAAGGTGAACTCCGTGACAGTATAAGAGGATCTTAGATCCGTGTGAAAGAGTTGAGTGTCCATGCTGACTAAGCAGCAATTGCACAAAACGACTAAGTCCATGAACTGTAAGTAGAGCGTTCACGATAAGATAGATGATTAGATCCTAAGGGATCATGTGACGCGATAAGATAAGATAAGATCAGAAAAAGTGAACATGTGAAGGGTGAAAAATGTAGACCCGTAACACCTGGCGCTACAAACACAAAAGCAGATGCACTCTCTAGATGAGAAGATCACACGCAAGGCATAGCAGATGATAATAAAGGCATCATTATGATTCCGCCAGAATGTATAAGGACTTCACAAGAAGTCATAATATGTGATGAAGATGATACTTACCTAAAACTCATTAAATCAGCCATGGCACTCTTAAAAAAAAGTCATGTCATGGAACTTATTATGAAGTTCAGAGCATGCCAAGAAAATGGCTACATAAAAAAGAAAGATTGTATCTATGTCCTGGATCAGGACACCCTTTGTTTAAAAATAATAAAATCCTGCCATGACTCACCCGTTGCTGGTCATCCCAGTTATGAGAAAACCATTGAGCTCCTAAGTCAGAGTTGTTGGTGGAATTCCATGACTTCTTACATCAAGGAATATGTCACTAGATGTGACAGATGTCAATGTATGAAGGGCACAAACCAAGCCCCTTCCGGTTTATTAAATCCTCTCACGGTTCTGGATAAACCATGGGAACACATTTTGGCAGATTTCACCATGGATTTGCCATTATCTAATGGATTCAACATGATCCTGGTGGTCGTTGATCACTTCTTGAAGGTAACAGAGTTTATCGCTTGTAATAAAACAGTTAGAGTGCTGGACACAGCCAAGCTCTACCTTCACCATGTTTGGAAGCAACACAGATTACCAAAGACGATTGTATTGTACTGCAGCCCACAGTTCACTTCCCAAGTTATGCAGGATGTTCTGAAACTCTTAGGCATCTAGTCTAAGTTAAGCACTGCTTTTCATCCACAGATGGTGTTACAGGTCTAACATTTTTCTCCCTTATCTTATCTTTTGATCTTATCTTATCGCGTCACATGATCTTATCTGATCTAATCATCTAACTATCGTGAACGCTTTATCTAATCTTTTGGATTTAGAACTTTTCGCACAATGGTCACTCACTTCTCATGGATCTAAGATCCACTTACACCTAGCATGGTTTCACCTTTTCACCTCATCACCGTGCAGGCTAGTATTCTCTTCCATTCTACATGCATTGTATGCATGCCATGCTTCCTATGTTCCATTCTGCCACATCCTCATGTGGTCCTCATGTTACATTTCTATTTCATTCTATGACTATGTTTCCACACCAGGCATCACACACATGTTACCCCTATATCGTAGATTAGACGTACACAGGTGTACACAACCATGTAGTATATAAACCCCAATGCAACAGCCAGAGAACTCCAGTCTAGTTCTTTTGGTCTTTTCCCCACAAAGATCAGAGTAGTCTCTTCCTCTTTCACTTCTTCCAAGTCTAAGTGTTTTAGTGCAACCTTTGAGCTTTACACTTTTTGGGTTGTTTCAGATGGATGATTAGACAGAATGCATGAACAGAGATCTCCAGCAGTATCTCCAATTGTTTTGTGCAGAGAAGCAGCACAATTGGGCAGATTGGCTCCCAATTGCACAATTTTCATATAATTTGAAGATCTCAGCATTTTCAAAGAAAACCCCTTTCAAAGTCACACACTCTTACCAGCCATGGTTAGGATTTGAGCCACATGTTTCTAAAGCCCCAGCAGCAGAGGAATTCATGAATAAAATGGCCAAGACTTTGAAGGAGACTAAAAATAATCTATTAAAGTCTCAAGCTCGGATGAAGGAGCAGGCCAATAAACACAGGAGCGAAGCTTCCAAGTATTCTATTGGAGATAAAGTTTGGTTAAGCACGACCAACTTACATCTTATACATGCTTTTAAGAAGCTCACAGAGAAATGGCTGGGACCATATGTCATCACAGCATTTGCAGGTTCAAACACTATCATGCTTAAATTACCGAGATCTATGAAAATTCACCCTACAGTAAACATCTCATGCATCAAGCCTTACAAGGAAAGGTTGCCTGGTCAGAAAGCTGACAAACCAGGACCAGTGCTAGTCACTGATGATCGCAATGATGAATATGGGGTTTTATATATCATGGATTCTCATTTGAAAAATAGAAAACTTGAGTATCTCGTTCATTGAGAAGGATATTCTGACAAAGACCATACGTGGAAAACAGAGGCAAATCTTAAACATGCCAAAGGGGCTATCAAAGATTTTCATGCATCTCACCCCTCCACACCCCACCACCTTTGAATGACTAATGCTCAATTCATAAAAATATTTATCCCTGTTCCTGAGTCAACAACATTGCTTGACAAGAAGTACAAACCTTTTGATCACCTGGAAGTTGATCCCTAGAAGGGGGGTAGTGTTATGGGTCTAACATCTTTCCTCTTTATCTTATCTTTTGATCTTATCTTATTGTATCATGTGATCTTATCAGATCTAATCATCTAATTATTGTGAATGCTTATCTTATCTTTTGGACTTAGAACTTTTTGTGCAATGAACACTTTTTTTAATGGATCTACGATCCCCTTACACCTAGCATGGTTTCACCCTTTCACTCATCACTGTGCAGGCTTCTGTTCCATTCTATATGCATTGTATGCATACCATGCTTCCACTTCCATTCTGCCACACCCTCATGTGGTCCTCATGTCTTTGCTTCCTTTCCATTCCATGGCTATGCAAACCTATGCTGCCACACCATGTATTATGTGCATGTTCTCCTATATCTATAGATTAGACGTACACTAGTACAAACACATGTTTAGTATATAAACTCGAATGCAATGGCCAGAGAACTCCAGTCTAGTTCTCTTGGTCTTTTCCCCAGAAGATTAGAGTAGCCTCAGCTCTTTCCACTTTCCCTGAGTTTAACTGTTTTAGTGCAATCTTTGGACTTCATATCTTTTGGGTTGTTTCAGATAGTACCTGTGTGATTTCAAAATGGCCATGGCATTTGGGGGCGAGTTTCCTGGATGGGTAATGAAGGTGCAGGTGAGAAGCTTCTAACCACACCTTGTTGCCCACTTTCCAAGGGGAAAAGTGACAAGTGGATCTGGAGGTCATGGCTTTGTGGGTGGATTCATGAGCAGCAAGGGCTTCCTTTCGAGCTTTGTCGAGGGAGGAGAGATGGTTTTCCAGGGCTGGGAGGAATGTTCTTCCTAAAGAGAGATAAGAGCAGGGTTCATAACCATAAAGGAGGGAGAATGGAGATTTCTTTGTGGAGCTATGGGGGGTGGAATTGTGGTGGAATTCAGCAGCAGTAAGGGAAGAGGCCCAGAAAGAGGGGTTGTTGGCACAAAAGATTTGAAGATAGGTTTCTAGTTTCTGATTGGTCTGCTTGGTTTGACCATCAGTCTGGGGGTGATAGGGAGTGGAGAGGCAGGCATCATATTTCAGGAGGCGGGCTAGTTCTCTTGCAAAGGTAAAGGTGAACTGAGGACCTTGGTCAGAGATGAGGGTTTCATGGAGGCCGAACCTCTTGAACACATGGTCAAAAAAGATTTGTGCAACTCCCGTAGTGTCAATGGTTTTGAAGCAAGGAGTGAGAATTACCCCCTTCATAAGGCCATGGTCTACTATGACCAGAATAGAGTCATGGGAGTTTGAAAGGGAGAGGTTGGTAATAAGGTTGACTGAGAGTTGCTTGAAGGGAAGGGAGAGAGAGAAGGGGATGGGCAAGAGAGGGAGAATGGTAGGATGGATGTTGACCTTGTTCTGTTGGCATACTACGCAGCCATCAATGAAGTGTTTTATGAAAGAGGAGAGACCTGGCCACCAAAAGTCATGTTCGAGGATAGATTTGGTGCAAAAGATGCCCATATGGCCTGAGAGGGGAGAGGAGTGGATGGAATGAAGGAGAGCAGAGCAAGCCATGGGAAGAACATACATATGGCCTTTGAAATAAAGGTGACCATTGTCAAAGGTCCAATCATTCAAGGAGGCACGAGTGAACAGAGGGGATCCCTCGTCAAGGGCAGCCAGGACTTTAAGCACAAAGGAATCAGAGGGGGTGGAGGATTTGATGTGATGGACCAAGGAGAGGTCAAGGGCATTAATAATGACTGGGTCTGGGAGGATAGTGCAGTTGGTATTGTTTGAGGAGGTGTCAACCTCATCTTTACAGAAGAGGGCATTGGCAGGACCCATCTGTGATCCAGGGGTGACAGCTCAGACAATGTCAAAGTCCTATAGGAAAAGAGCCAACAGGCTTGATGACAAGAAAGTTTGCGAGGGTCTCAGATGTAGGAAAGGTTTTTGTGGTTAGTGATGATAGTCACAGAATGATGGGTGCCTTGGAGGTAGTGTTTCCATTCATTAAGAGTGTAGATGATGGCAAGGAGTTCCCTGTCATAGATGTTGTAGTTTTGCTCCGCTGAGGAGAAGGTCTTTGAGAAGTAAGCAGTGGGCTTCTTGTCACCATTGGGGTCATGTTGCATGAGGACAGCACCAGCTGCAAGGAGGGACACGTCAGTCATGACAAAGAAAGGTTTGATGACATCCAAAATGGCGAGAACTGGGGCAGTGCAGAAGATATTACAAAATGAATCAAAGGCCCTTTGTTGGATGGGTGTCTAGGCTCATTTCTCATCCTTTCAGGTGAGAAAGGTCAGAGGAGAGACAATGTTGGAGTAGTTAGGAATGAACTTTCAATAGAAGTTGGCAAAACCAAGGAAGGATTATACTTCCTTGACTGAGGTTGGGGGTTTCCAGTCTGCGATGGCAGAGAGTTTCTTTGGGTCCATGCGGACAAGTCCTTGTCCAATGATGAGGCCCAGATATTCCATGGTGGGGGCATCAAAGGCATATTTGGAGATCTTTAGGGAGAGTTTGAGCTTCTGAAGGTGTTGAAGAATGTGACGAGTGCATTCATGGTGAAGAGAGAGGGAACCTGTGGTGGCAATACCAATGTCATCCATGTAAATTTTGAGCCAGCATTTAGCAATCATATCAGTGAAGTTGTGGTTCATGAAAGCTTGGAAGGTGCTGGGGGCATTGCAGAAGCCGAAGAATATGACAGTGGGTTCAAAGAGACCAAGGGGGGTGATGAAAGCAGCCTTCCATTGGTCTTCTTCTTTGATGTAGATATTATTGTATTCCCATCAGATGTTGAACTTGGTGGAATATGTTGCATTTTTTATGTTATTGATGAGCTCAGGTATAAGAGGCAAGGGATATGCATTTCGGACAGTATGAGAGTTGAGATAACAGTAGTCCTGACAGGGGCGAAGGGTTCCATCACTCTTTGGGACGAAGAAGAAGGATGAGGCTTGGGAGGATTTCAAGGGGACAATGCGACTAGTTTTTAAATGTTCTTCAACAAAAGCTTTGCAAGCTTCCTTTTCAGCTGGGTTAAGAGGGTATACCTTGGCCACCTTGGGGGTGAAGGTATCTCTGAGCTCAATGGTGTGATCAAAGGATTGATGGGAAGGAAATTGGGAGTGCATTGCTTTAGAGAAAATGTTGGCGTAGTTTTTGCAGAAATCCAGGATGGATACTTCCTTAGGTTTTTTAGCAATGTTGAGTTGGGTTGATATGGTGACCTTGTTGATGTCTTCCCCTTCAGTTCCATTCGAGGGAGGATACTTATGAGGAGACCACTCAACCTTTTGGGGATACTGTTGGGTGAACAGGGTGGCAATTTCATGATCAGGATCAGGATCAAACCAATTGGGGTAGAGGAGTTCTTCAGGAGTGATGGGGTCAATGTCAAGGGTGAAGCATTTTCAATTGATCTGAGGGTTCCATTTCTGGAGCCAGGACATCCCAAGTATAACCTGGGAACAACTAAGATGAGTGACCATGAGTCTCTCAGTGTCAAAGAATGAGTTGGAATAAATGGAAACAAAGATATTGTTCTTGATGGTTCCTTTCTGATTGGGGGTTCCATTGACATTATAGGCAATGATAGGGCTGGGGAGCAGCAAGGTTTTGAAGTTCCCTAGGGATAAGAGTCAAGGGTTGATGAAATTTTCGGATGCATTGGAGTCAATGAGGGCAGTGGTTTTGACGGTTTGGTTCTTTCCTTGTAGTGAGATGGGAAGATGCATAGTTCTGTCATTCCTTGGAGCTACAAATACATGGTTCATTGTAAGGAAAGGGGATGTTGAGGCAGCTTCCCTTCTTAAAAATTCCATGCCATCTGGATGTGCTCTAGAGATACCAAAGTGATTTCTTTACATGGTTTTTTGTAGCAAGTTTTAAGAACAGCAAGGATCTCTCCTTCATTCTCGCCAGAGGTCTTAAGTGAGTTGACATACTCCTCAAGGTGGAAACAAGGTGGGGTGGGGGTTTCTTCCTTGGGAAAGGAAGTCTCAGTGGTGCAAATGTTCTGGGGGTGACAAGGTGATTTCTGGGAAGTGGAAAACTGGGTGCAATTTGGAGTGCTGTGACCAGGTTTGCGACAGTGGAAACAGAGCTTGTCTCTGATGCACCTAGCTCAATCAGCAGAAGTGAGCTTGGTGATGGTAATAGTGTTGATGTCCATGGCATTTGGATGTTTTGTAGGACAAGGAGAGGATGGGGGTTGGAGGTGACCCTTCCTAAGGGTGAGGATGCGCATCTTCTGTGTATGGAAGGTCTTGGCTTGTTTGATCTATTTGGAGAGTGTGGTGGGGGGGGTGGACATGGAAAGGATCATGCCAACAATGCATTGGTCTAGTCCAATGGAGAACTGGTCTGTGAGGGTGACTTCATTAGTGATTTCTGCCTTGCAGGTGAGGTTTTGAAAGTCAGTGATGTATTGTTGGAAACCATCATCTATGGTTCCATCAGGAAGGTGAGTAGACTTCTGGATGAGCTTAGTGAGGTTCAAGCAAGCAGTGAACTTGGTGTCAAATGGATAGAAGGTGGTCTCAAAGTTAGAGGTGAAGTAGTTGAAGGTTTTTTCATTGTTGGGGGTGGCCAAATTGGCCATCTTGTCATACCACATTTCAGCAAAGGAGGCGCCTCTTCCTGCACTCATCTTGTTGAGGGTGGTCATGATCTTATTGCCATTTGTGGTGTACAGGGTGGCATTGAGGGTGAAGTAAGCCCTCATGGCTTTGATCCATTGGGGGGCATCGTCAGATTGGCCAGAAAAATTGGCTGGGAGGGCAGCCTTAAGCTCGGGAGTTCTGGTGGACATGGTTGGCAAGGTGGGATGAGGTGGGAATGCTAGGGGTGCAGGCGCTCTGGATGGGGGTGCTAGTGGTGTCAATGATCTGGGTGGTCCAAGGACTTAATGTTGTCTGTGGCTGGGTGGGGCAGAGATCTCTGGTGAGGTAAAATTTTCTATGTCAAAGATTTTGACATTGCTGTCTTTGTTGTTGCTGTGGTATAGCCTGAAGCAACTTGTGATGACTGTGGTAAAGGTCCTCCACCTAAGGAGGTGGGACCATGGAGATTCTTGATCTTTTGTTATGCAAAGCATACCAAAGGAGTCTTGTTCAATGAGGATACTTGTCAGATGATGCTCACGAAGAATTCAACATCTGAGGAGCTTCAGGAATAACAAGACACAAAGAACAAGGGAGTTTCTAGTGAAAGAGACAAGGGTGCCCAGGGGCACTGGGACTTGTATGAGGACACCTAGGGTTGCTAGGTCTTGAACTAGGAGGAGAGCATTGATGATGAGTCATGCTTGAAGACTAGGACAAGGGCTTAGGAGGGGAAGCTTGACTTCCAGATGACTCAAGAATGTACACTTGTATAGTGTAGATTGAGAATGGGAAAATACAGGCAGTACAACATAGGTTTAAATAGTCAAGAAAAGGGGTGGCACGCATTGACTGTTACGGGTCTACATTTTTCACCCTTCACATATGCACTTTTCTTATCTTATCTTATCGCGTCACGTGATCCACAAGGATCTAATCGTCTATCTTATCGTGAACGCTCTACTTACTTTTCTTTCATGAACTTAGTCGTTTCGTGCAACTGCTGCTTAGTCAGCATGGACACTCAACTCTTCACACGGATCTAAGATCCCCTTACACTGTCACGGAGTTCACATATTCACTTCATCTCCGTGCCGGCTATTATTACATACATGCTTCCCTTCCATTTGATGAACATGCGCATCACGCATGGTATGCTTCTCTTCTCTTCCATTTTGCCACACAGCATGTTGGCCTCATGCTATGCTTCTATGCTTCCATTACATTCCCATACATGCGGACAATGCATTGCAATCGTAGATTAGATGTACACAGGTGTACACACTCCATGTAGTATATAAAGTCCCAATGCAACGCCAGAGAACTCCAGTCTAGTTCTTCTGGTCTTTT
>JBBPSC010000181.1:0-26786 GCA_038093395.1 Baorangia bicolor
GCAGTGTGGCAGAATGGAAGAGAAGAGAAGCATAACATGTGTGATGCGCATGCACATCAAATGGAAGAGAAGCATACGTAATAATAGCCGGCACGGAGATGAAGTGAAAAGGTGAACTCCGTGACAGTGTAAGTGGATCGTAGATCCGTGTGAAGAGTTGAGTGTCCATGCTGACTAAGCAGCAATTGCACGAAACGACTAAGTCCATGAAACGAAAGAGTAAGTAGAGCGTTCACGATAAGATAGATGATTAGATCCTTGTGGATCACGTGACGCGATAAGATAAGATAAGATCAGAAAAGTGCATATGTGAAGGGTGAAAAATGTAGACCCGTAACAGAACCCAGTGAACTGCATCGCTGATGCAACATGCATCACCTCGTCCGAATTCTCCTCATCTCCAACAGCCATGTGACAGGCAGAGAGATATGCAAACTGGGGGTTCTCCAAATTGCATTGGACAATGCGCTGGATAGTCAAGTGGCCATCCTGGAGAGTGAATGCAGACTCAAATGGCTGTTTCTGGTTCAGAAGACCATGACATGCAAGATGAAACCATTCGTTCTTGCTCAACTCTTCAGAGACTGGGGAAATACAGCATTCTGGATCCTCAAGACATGTGAATGTTGTGATGTCTTCAAAGTGCCATGCAATGCTGGCCAGTTCAGTGTGAATGGAAACAAGTTTACTCTTGCCCATACCATGGGCTTGGCCTATAGCAATAATGCATTTCCATTCCATTGCAGGACTTAATGCATAGCGCCGTCTAGCACAGGCGAGGGTGGTGAGGGTAGTGGTGTAAGACAAGATATATAGATCATGCAGGTTTTGTTGACCCTTCCTGTACAGGCCAGCAGCGTGGAATGGAAGGAGAGAGAACTCGGCTGTGGGGCACCACCAGATATGTGATTGAGATGGATGTATCGTCTGGAGGAAGTCAACGATGGGGGAAACAACCTGGTCCCAGAGTTCCTGCAAGATGACACCAAGATCACTTGTCACATTCGCCATCTTTGCATATGAAATCAAGGTATGGAACTTCAATGACAGCATACAAAGATGTGGTTTTGTGATCTGCAATGGGATGTGAACAGGATCCTGGTCGAATAAGACAATGAGTGCGTCACAGCTATACTCGCTCACATTTACAACAATCATGGGTCCCTCATGGGCTGCCAGCTGGAGATCTAAGAAAATTGGGGGTAGAAGGAAATGTGACAGACTGGGCAAACACTGGATATCACTCACAACTTGTTGCAATTGGGTGTTGAGATGCTGTGCTCAATCATGGTGTGCTGGGTCGGGTGAACTGAACACATCATGAATGAGCGAGGCCAGCTGTGTGAATTCGTCTACCAACATCTGTCCTGCCAAGCAGAATACAATGACATCGTCGAACAGGGAACGGAATTGAGTGAGCTGGCCCAGAGGGATGCCTCGTCCCAGTTCAAGAAGCTCTAGTGCATTGGTGGGAGCATATTTGCGAATACAAGCAGAAAATGCATCCACTGCCAGCGATGATGCAAACTTCTTAAGGACAACCAGATCTCAAGGTAGTGATGGTAGAGTAGCCAGATGTTGAGTGAGTAATCGAAGAGATGTTTCATATGCAAGAAGTATCATGGGGTGCTGGAAATCTTCCGCTGCATCAATCCATGCTTTGGTAGCAGATAGATCACCTGAAGACACCATCTGTGGGACATGTTCCAGCCCAGTGTACAGACCAAACAGCTGCTCTCAGTCCTCCACCCTGCATAGCCACATGAACCAAGTATGAAACCTATTTGCAAAATGTTGGAATAAATGGGCACGACGAGGGTGACCAGGCAGGAAAAGCCCTAGTGCTTCTCTGTTGAGATGGATGATCTCATCGAGGTCAATCACCAACATAAACTGGTCATACCAAATAGAGAGATGATCTGCAAGATTGTTCAAAGAACTGAGTTGAAGAGGGTGCCAAGGTGGGCAAAATTTGAGTGCTTTGCAGTGGAGAACAATGGCCTCCTTGAGATCTATCATCTCCCCGAGCTGTTTGTACCGAGTGGAGAGATCACTTGCAAGGTCATTCAAAGAGGTGGATCGATCTGTGTTCCCAGGTGGGCGAAGGTGGAGTGCTTCTCGGTGGAGGGTAATAGCCTCATTGAGATCTGGCATCTCCCTATTATGCAAAGCATACCAAAGAGGTCTCATTCAACAAGGATACTGTTACGCGAAGCATACCAAAGAGGTCTTGTTCAACAGGGATACTCAACAGGCGATGCTCATGAAGAGACCGATGTCTGAGAAGCTTCAAGGATAACGAGATACAAGGACGAGGGAGTCTCAAAAGAGACTGACAAGGATGCCCAGGGGCACTGGGGCTTGGCACGAGAATGCCTAGGGTTACTAGGTCTTAGGACAAGGAGGAGAGTGTTGACAAAGAGTCACACTTGAGGACGATGGCAAAGACTTATAGGAGGAAGCTAAACTTCCAGGGGATTCAAGAGGGTATGCTTGTATAGCATAGATCAAGAATAGAGATACAAACGATACAGCATAGGTTTAAATAAGTGAGAAGGGAATGTGCACAGACCAGGCTTACAAAGGTGTTACGATTTTTCCCCTTTATTGTTCTACTTATCTTGTTACCTCTCGACTTGTCACTTGCACATGGCATGGTAGGTCGGCTTCTATCACTTCTGCTTTATTAATCCTCGCCAACCCCTCTGACATTGTCATCACCTATCTATTACTATAATTCCCCTATGTGGACTTATCTCCCTCCACAGTCGCCTCTCTTATAATGACGAGTTCTCCTACCTTCCATTGCTTTCCATTTTCTTTGTAAGCCTGGTCTGTGCGCATTCCCTTCATGCTTATTTAAACCTATGCTGTATCGTTTGTGTCTCTATTCTTGATCTACGCTATACAAGCATATCTTCTTGAATCACTCGGAAGTCAAGCTTCCACTCTTAAGTCCTTGTCCTTGTCCCTAAGCGTGACCTCTTGTCGACGCTTCTCTCCTCACCCAAGACCTAGTAACCCTAGGCATCCTCGTTTAAGTCCCAGTGCTCCTGGGCCTCCTCATCCATCTCACTCGAGACTCCCTCATCTCTTGCATCTCGTTATCCCTGAAGCTCCTCTGATGTCAGTCTCTTCATGAGCATCGCCAGTTGAGTATCCTTGTTGAACAAGACCTCTTTGGTACGCATCACGTAACAAAAGGAAATGGAAAGCGATGGAAGGTAGGAGAACTCGTTGTCGTAAGAGAGGCGACTGCAGAGGGAGATAAGTCCACACAGGGGAGTTAGGGTAACAAATAGGTAATGACAATATCGGAGGGGTTGGTGAGGATTAAGGAAGCTGAAGAGATGGAAGCCGACCTACCACGCCATGTACGAGTGACAAGTCGAGAAACAACAAGGTAAGTAGAATGATAAAGAGGAAAAACCGTAACATTACCCCCTTCATACCTTTGAGCTCCTGGCTCAAAAGTAAAATGTCCTCATCTCCTTTGCTCACATGCTGGGGATAGAAGGTCCTCCATGGATGGCATGTGCCTGGGAAGGGGAGAGATGGTCAAAAGGACAGTCATCTGCCACATGTCCTGCCTGAGAACAGATTGCACAGTTATGATGGGGACAGTGTTGGTCGGAATGGCCCCAGTTAAGACAACTGCTGCATTGGATGGTGAGACAATCTCTAGCAAGATGTCCAGGGCAGATTTGGCGGCAGTGGGGACATGAATATGTAGGGCAATCCTTCTGAAAGTGTCCTCGGTTAAAACAATGGAAGCATTTGGTAAAGGAATTGGCATGGGCAACAGGGAGTCGAGAAGATGGGAGCATGACTCGAGTGGGAGAGGATAGGGTGTGCTGCCCATGGGGGGGTCTGAAGACCTGAGGTTCCAGTTGAGGGATGGGGATGGTGTCATCATCACTTTCGATAGAGGCAAGGGATGGTTCAGGAGGAGGAGAGGTGAGATGAGCAGCAAGGGTGGAGGCAGGAAAGGAGGTTGCAGAGAGGGTTCTGTTGGGAGGAAGTATGTCTGAGCGTTCCAAGTAGCTGTCGTATTGCTCTTGGGTAAGAGAGAGAAAAATGCGACAGAAGGTGGGGTAAATTGTAGCTGGGGGAATAGAAGTAATGAAGGTGGAAAAGCCATGGTCATATAGTGCACTGAGGATGTGAAAGGGAATCTTGGTTAAGGAAGTACGTAAGGCTAAGTCATGGTTCTGAGAGAGGTTTAAGAGACGTTGCATATGAGCAACACCGTGAAAAGCATGAATGAGAGATTGAGATATATAATCTTCTTCAAAGAGGGGGTCTTCTTCAATGGCATGGAGAAGAGTGGGAGTGTCTAAAACAGCGGCAAAGAGCATGTTTCACCTGGATTCAGGCAGAAGACAAGGCAAAACTGAATGAGAACGTAAGGAAGAATATGAACTGGACGAAGGAGAGGGCTGAGATGATGTGGCATCCAAGGAGGGAGATGGCATGTTGGGTAAGGATGAGGTCGAAGAACATAAACAATGTTCTCAAGTAAGGGTGTGAACGAAGTGAATGAGAAAGACGATGAAAAAGACAGCTGCTATGATGAGAAGAGTAGGGCTGGAATAAGTGGAGCGGACACAATGGATGGAAAGACCAATGACTAAGAAGAAGAAAATGATGAGGAAAGGGAGGATTTCTAACGTAGGATTGGTGGAGGAGGAGTCGAGTGGGTAGAGGTGCGGAGGACTGAGATAGAACATCTTGGGGCTTTTCCTTTATAGCTGGTGTCGTTTCTTATAAGCGGTGAGAAGGGCAGCGGAATGATTGAGATTAGAAGCTGGTTTCCAAGTATTTTCAGATGAGGGGTATCCTTTCCATGCGGTCAGGAACAAGTGGCAGTTAGCTGGGCCTTTGTGGAAGGTGGTGGCCTCGACTTTGTACTCTTCTTCGTTATCTATGACATCAGGAGGGGGAGAAGAGAAGGTGGGGCCATGTGTTTCCATGGAGCGATAAGGGGAGAGTAGTGAGGCATGGAAGACATCATGGATTTTCCATGTGGGAGGGAGATGGAGCCAGTAGGTGAGGGGGGATAGTACCTGTGTGATCTCAAAGGGACCATGTCGCTTGGAGGCAAGTTTCCTAGATGGGTAATGAAGGCGGAGATGAGAGGCTTCTAACCACACCTTGTTATCCACTTTCCAGGGGGAGAAGCGACAGACTGATCTTAAGGACATTGCCTTGTGAGCAGAATCATGTGCTGCAAGGGCTTCTTTACAAGCTTTGTTGAGGGAAGAGAGGTGATTTTCTAAAGCGGGGAGGAAGGTCTTTCCTAGAGGGGGATAGGAATGGAGTTCATAACTGTAGAGGAGGGAGAACAGGGATTTCTTGGTGGAGCTGTGGGGGGCAGAGTTGTGGTGGAATTCGGCGGCAGTAAGGGAAGAGGCCCAGGAGGAGGGGTTGTTGGTGCAGAAGATTCAGAGATAGGCTTCTAGTTCCTGGTTGGTCCACTTGGTTTGCCCATCAGTCTGGGGGTGGTAGGTGGTAAAGAGGTGAACATCATATTTCAGAAGGCGGGCAAGCTCTCTGGTGAAGGCAGAGGTGAACTGTGGGCCACAATCAGAGATGAGGGTTTCATGGAGGCTGAATCTTTTAAACACATGGTCAAAAAATATTTGCACAACTCCTGCAGCATCAATGGTTTTGGAGCAAGGAGTGAGAATTACCCCCTTTGTAAGGCCATGGTCTACTATGACCAGAATAGAGTCATGGGAGTTGGAGAGGGGGAGATTGTTATGGGTCTGACATTTTTCCTTCTTCATCTTATCTTTTTATCTTATCTTATTGTGTCACGTGATCTTATCAGATCTAATCGTCTAACTATCGTGAATGCTTTATCTAATCTTTTGGACTTAGAACTTTTCGCACAATGGACGCTCCTTTCTACCGGATCTACGATCCCCTTATGCCTAGCATGGTTTCACCCTTTTACATCATCACCGTGCAGGCTAGTATCTGTTTCCATTTTACATGCGTTGTACACATGCCATGCTTCTCATGTTCCATTCTACCACATCCTCATGTGGTCCTCATGTCACACTTCTATTCTATTCTATGGCTATGCTGCCACACCATGACTTATGCACATGTTACTCCTATATCATAGATTAGATGTACACAAGTGTACACACCCATGTGTTACGCTTTTTCCTCTTTATCGTTCTACTTATCTTGTTACCTCTCGACTTGTCACTCACATGTGGCGCGGTAGGTCAGCTTCCATCTCTTCTGCTTCTTTAATCCTCGCTGACCCCTCCAATATTGTCATCACTTATCTACTACCATAATTCCTCTACATGGACTTATTCCTCTCCACAGTCACCTCTCTTACAATGACGAGTTCTCCTACCTTCCATCACTTTCTATTTTCTTTGTAAGCCTGGTCTGTGCACATCCCCTTCTTTCTTATTTAAATCTATGCTGTATTGTTGATATCTCTATTCTTGATCTATGCTATACAAGCATACCATCTTGAGTCTCCTGGAAGTTTAGCTTCCCCTCCTAAGTCTCCACCCTTGTTCTCGAGTGTGACTGTCCGTCGACACTCTCACTCTCGTCCAAAGACCTAGTAACCCTAGGCATCCTTGTCCAAAGTCCCAGTGCCCCTGGGCATCCTTGTCAGTCTCCATAGAGACTTCCTCGTCCTCATGTCTTGTTATCCTTGAAGCTCCTCAGACGTCGGTCTCTTCATGAGCATCGCCTGTTGAGTATCCTCATTGAACAAGACCTTCTTCGGTATGCTTCATGTAACAAAAGATCAAGAATCTCCATGGTCCCACCTCCTCAGGTGAAGGACCTTTACCACAGTCACCATGAGTCGCTTCGGGTTATTCCACAGCAACAATGAAGACAGTGACATCGACACCCCCGATGTAGAAAGCCTTGCCACCTCAGAAATCCCTACCCCACCCCGCCTTAGACAACATCGAGTCCTTGGACCCCCCAGGTCATCGACACCCCTAGCACCCCCATCCAGAGTATCTACACCCCCAGCATCTCCCCCTCATCCCACATCACCAACCATGTCCACCAGAACCCCTGAGCTCAAAGCTGCCCTCCCA
Organism: Baorangia bicolor; assembly: GCA_038093395.1. Taxonomy (NCBI): domain Eukaryota; kingdom Fungi; phylum Basidiomycota; class Agaricomycetes; order Boletales; family Boletaceae; genus Baorangia; species Baorangia bicolor. The sequence continues at coordinate 7,089 of JBBPSC010000181.1, forward strand.
GCCGACTTTTCGGGCCAATCTGATGACGCCCCCTGATGGATCAAGGCCATGAGGGCTTACTTTGCCCTCAACGCCTCCCTGTACACCACTGATGGAGACAAGATCATGACCACCCTCAACAAGATGAGCGCAGGAAGAGGCACCTCCTTCGCCAAGATGTGGTACGACAAGATGGCCAACTCAGCCACTCCTAACAACAAGAAAACCTTCAACTACTTCGCCTCCAACTTTGAGACCACCTTCTACCCATTCGACACCAAATCCACAGCTCGCCTAAACCTCACTAAGCTCACCCAGAAGTCCACTCGCCTCCCTGACGGAACCACTGACGATGGTTTCCAACAGTACATCACTGACTTCCAGAACCTCACCTGTAAAGCAGGAATCACTGATGAGGTCACCCTCACAGACCAGTTTTCCATCGGACTAGACCAACGCCTTGTCAGCATGATCCTCTCCATGTCCACCCCCCCTACTATGCTCTCCAAGTGGATTGAGCAAGCCAGGACCTTCCACACACAGAAAATGCGCATCCTCGCCCTTAGGAAGGGGCACCTTCAACCCTCATCCTCTCCTCACCCTGCAAAGGACCCCAATGCCATGGATGTTGATGCTGTCACCATCACCAAACTTACTCCCGCTGATCGAGCTCGATGCATCAGAGACAAACTTTGCTTCCATTGTCGCAAACCTGGCCACAGCGCCCCAAACTGCACCCAGTTCTCCTCCTTCTCAAAGTCCCCTCAACACCCCCAGAACATTTGCACCACAGAAGCTTCCCCTCCCAAGGAAGAGACCCCTGCTCCACCCCGCTCCCACCTCGATGAATATGTCAACTCACTCAAAACCTCAGGCAAGGATGAAGGAGAAATCCTCAAGGTTCTCAAGACCTGCTATGAAGAACCATCTGAAGAAATTGCTTCGGTGTCCTTAGCACGCATCCAGAAGGCACGGGATTTTTAAGAAGGGAAGCTGCCTCGACGTCTCCTTCCCTTACAATGAACCATGTACTTGTAGCACCAAGGAATGACAGAACCTTGCGTCTTCCCATCTCGCTACAAGGAAAGAACCAAACCGTCGAAACCACTGCCCTCATCGACTCTGGTGCAACCGGAAACTTCATTGACCCTCGGCTCCTATCCCCAGGAAATTTTCAAACCTCACCACTCCCCAGCCCTATCATCGCCTACAACGTTGATGGAACACCCAATCAAAAGGGAACCATCAAAAACAATGCCTTCGTCCCCATCTACTCCAACTCATTCTCGGACACTGAAAGACTCATGGCAACTCATCTTAGTTGTCCCCAGGTTATACTTGGAATGCCCTGGCTCCAGAAATGGAACACTTGGATCAACTGGAAACAGTTCACCCTCGACATCGACCCTGTCACTCCTGAAGAACCCCTCTACCCCAACTGGTTTGACCCCAATCCTAATCATGAAATTGCCACGTTGTTCACTCAAAGGTATCCCCAAGGGGTTGAATGGTCTCTCTGTGAGTATCCTCCCTTGAATGGAACCAATGAGGAACATATCAGCAAGGTCACCATATCCATCCAACTTAACATCGCTGAAAAACCTAAGGAAGTGTCGATCCCCGACTTCTGCAAAGACTACGCCGACATTTTCTCTGAAGCGATGCACTCTCAACTTCCTCCCCATAGGTCTTTCGATCACACCATTGAACTCCGAGACACCTTCGTCCCCAAGGTAGCTAAAGTATACCCCCTCAACCCAGCAGAAAAAGAAGCCTGCATGGCTTTCGTCCAGGAACATTTGAAAACGGGTCACATCATCCCCTCAAAATCCCCCCAGGCCTCCCCGTTCTTCTTTGTCCCAAAGAGTGACGGATCGCTTTGTCCCTGTCAAGACTATCACTACCTTAATTCTCACACCATCCGAAACGCCTATCCATTACCCCTCATACTGTTACAGTTTTTCCTCTTCATCGTTCCATTTATCTTGTTACCTCTTGACTGGTCACTTGCACGTGGCGTGGTAGGTCGGCTTCTATCTCTTCCGCTTTGTTAATCCTCACCGACCTCTCCAACATTGTCATTACTTATTTGTTACCATGATCCCTCCATATGGACTCATCTCCCTCCACAGTTGCCTCTCTTACGATGACGAGTTCTCCCACCTTTCATTGCCTTCTATTTTCTTTGTAAGCCTGGTCTGTGTGCATCCCCTTGGCTCCTTATTTAAACCTATGCTGTATCGTTTGTATCCCTATTGTTGATCTACGCTATACAAGCATACATTCTTGAATCACCCAGAAGTCAAGCTTCCTCTCCTAAGTCCTTGCCCTCATCTCTAAGCATGACTCATTGTTGACGCTTCTCTCCTCGTCCAAGACCTAGTAACTCTAGGCATCTTTGTTCCAAGTCCCAGCACCCTTGGGCATCCTTGTCAGTCTCCACTGAGACTCCCTTGTCCCAGTATCTCGTTATCCCTGTAGCTCTTCAGACGTCAGTCTCTTCGTGAGCATCACCTGTCGAGTATCCTTGTTGAACGAGACTCCTTTGGTACGCTTCGCGTAACACATACCTGAACTCATTGATGACATGAAGAACACCACACACTTCACCAAATTTGACATCTGATGGGGATACAACAACATTTGCATCAAGGAAGAAGACCAGTGGAAAGCTGCCTTCATCACCCCCCTTGGTCTTTTTGAACCCACGGTTATGTTCTTCGGCTTTTGCAATGCCCCCAGCACCTTCCAGGCCTTTATGAACCATAACTTCGCCGATATGATCGCTGAGCACTGGCTCAAAATTTACATGGACGATATTGGCATTGCCACCACTGGTTCCCTTTCCCTCCACCATGAACGCACTTGTCGCGTCCTCCAACGCCTTCGGGAACTTAAACGGTCCCTGAAGATCTCCAAATGCGCCTTCAATGCCCCCACCATGGAGTATCTGGGCCTCATCATCAGGCAAGGACTCATCCATATGGACCCAAAGAAGCTCTCCACCATCGCTGACTGGAAACCCCCTACCTCTGTCAAAGGAGTACGATCCTTCCTCAGGTTTGCCAACTTCTATTGGAAGTTCATTCCCAATTACTCCAACATCGTCTCTCCCTTAACCTTCCTCACCCGAAAGGACCAGAAGTGGGCTTGGACTCCCCTCCAACAGAAGGCCTTCGATTCCCTTCGCAACATCTTTTGCACCGCCCCAGTCCTAGCCATTCCCGACGTTGCCAAACCCTTCTTTGTCATGACAGATGCCTCCCTCCTCGCTGCGGGTGCGGTTCTCATGCAACTTGACCCAAACGGTGACAAGAAACCCACAGCCTACTTCTCCAAGACCTGCTCCTCCGCAGAGTGAAACTACAACATTTATAATAGAGAACTCCTCGCAGTCATCTATGCTCTCGATGAATGGAAGCATTACCAAGGCACCCCCCACCCAGTCACAATTATTACTGACCACAAAAACCTCTCCTATATTCGTGACCCTCGCAAACTCTCTCATCGTCAAGCCCGATGGGCTCTTTTCCTCCAGGACTTTGACATTGTCTGGGCGGTTACCCCTGGTTCTCAAATGGGCCCTGCTGACGCCCTCTCCCGAAAGAACGAGGTTGATACCTCCTCTGACAACACAGACTGTGCCATCCTCCCTGACCCAGTCGTTATTAACGCTCTCGACCTCACCCTCACACACCACATCAAATCTTCTACCACCTCTGACCCCTTTGTGCTCAAAGCTCTCGCTGCCCTCGATGAAGGATCCCCCCTCTTCACCCATGCTTCCTTGAATAATTGGACCTTCGACAATGGTCATCTCTACTTCAAGGGGCGCATGTATGTTCCTCCTATGGCTTGCTCCGCCCTCCTCCACTCCATCCACTCCTCACCACTTTCAGGCCATATGGGTATCTTTCACACTAAGTCCATCCTCGAACGCGACTTCTGGTGGCCGGGTCTCTCCTCCTTTGTGAAACATTTCATCGACGGCTGTGCAGTTTGCCAGCAAAACAAGGTGAACACCCATCCAACTGTTCCCCCTCTCTCTCCAATCCCCTCCTCACACTCCCTCCCCTTCAAGCAACTCTCTGTTGATCTTGTCATGGACCTTCCCCTCTCCAATTCCCACGACTCTATTCTGGTCATAGTAGACCATGGCCTTACAAAGGGGGTAATTCTCACTCCTTGCTCAAAAACCATTGATGCTGCTGGAGTTGCGCAAATATTTTTCGACCATGTATTCAAAAGATTTGGCCTCCATGAAACCCTCATCTCTGACCATGGTCCACAATTCGCCTCTGCCTTTGCAAGAGAGCTAGCCTGCCTCCTGAAATACGATGTTCGTCTCTCCACCGCCTACCATCCCCAGACCGATGGATAGACCGAACGGACCAATCAGGAATTAGAAACTTATCTGCGAATCTTTTGCGCCAAAAACCCCTCCTCCTGGGCCTCTTCCCTTATGGCAGCCGAATTCCACCACAACTCCGCTCCCCACAGCTCCACCAAGAAATCCCCGTTCTCCCTCCTCTACGGTTACAAACCTCATTCCTATCCCCCTCTAGGAAAAACCTTCCTTCCCGCTCTAGAAAATCGCCTCTCCTCCCTCGATGAAGCTCGCAAAGCAATGACTTTGAGATTAGTCCATCACTTCTCCCCATGGAAAGTGGGTAACAAGGTGTGGTTAGAAGCCTCTCATCTCCACCTTCATTATCCATCCAGGAAACTCGCACCCAAGCGACACGGTCCCTTCGAGATCACGCAGGTACTATCTCCCCTCACCTACTGACTCTGCCTTCCTCCCACATGGAAAATCCACGATGTCTTCCACACCTCATTACTCTCCCCTTATCACTCCACTGAGACACATGGCCTTGCCTTCTCTTCTCCCCCTCCTGACATTATAGATAACAAAGAAGAATACGAAGTAGAGGCCATCATTTCCCACAAAGGCCCAGCCAACTGCCGCTTGTTCCTGACCACATGGAAAGGATACCCCTCATCCGAAAATACTTGGGAACCAGCTTCCAATCTCCGCCATTCCGCCGCCCTCCTCGCCACTTATAAGAAGCGGCACCGACTATAAAAGAGAAAATTTCCCAGATGTTTTATCTCGGTCCTCCTCACATCTTGTTACGGGTCTATATTTTTCACCCTTCACATGCTCACTTTTTCGATCTTATCTTATCTTATCGCGTCACGTGATCCACAAGGATCTAATCATCTATCTTATCGTGAACGCTTTACTTACACTCATGGACTTAGTCGTTTCTAGTGCAAAAGCTGCTTAGTCAGCAGGACACTCTTCACACGGATCTAAGATCCTCTTACACCGTCACGGAGTTCACCTTTTCACTTCATCTCCGTGCCGGCTATTATTACGTATGCTTCCCTTCCATTTGATGTACATGCGCATCACACATGTTATGCTTCTCTTCTCTTCCATTCTGCCACACCGTGTGTAGGCAGCATGCTATGCTTCTATGCTTCCATTCTATTCCCATACATGAGGACAATGCATGGTCATCGTAGATTAGACGTACACAGGTGTACACAACCCATGTAGTATATAAACCCTCAATGCAGCGCCAGAGAACTCCAGTTTAGTTCTCTTAGTCTTTTCCCCAAAGATCAGAGTAGGCTCTTAGTTACATTCCTCTCTCAAGTTTAGGCTTTCTAGTGCAACCTAGGTCTCAAGGACTTTGGGTTGTTTCACATCTATCCAATCAACTCCTCCTCCACCAACCCCACACTCAAGATCCTCCCTTTCCTCATCGTTTTCTTCTTCTTAACCATTGGCCTTTCCATCCATTGTGCCCGTTATACTGATTCCAACCCCATTTTACTCATCATCATGGCAGTCTTCTTCATTGTTTTCCTTGTCCACTTTGTTCGCACCCTCACCTGAAAACCCCGTTTATGTTCTTTGACCTTATCCCAGCCCAACATGCAGTCTCCCTCCTCGGATACCACATCTCTTCAGCCCTCTCCCTCATTCAGTTCGTATTCTTCCTTATGTTCTCATTTGGTGTTGCCTTGTCTTCTGCCCGAATCCGAGCGAAACATGCTCTTTGCCGCTGTTTTAGACACTCCCACTCTTCTCCACACCATCAAAGAAGACCCCCTCTTTGAAGAGGACTACATATCCCAATCTCTCATTTGTGCCTTTCATGGTATTGCCTGTATGCAACGTCTTTTGAACCTCGCTCAGAACTCAGATCTTGCCTTACGCACGTCTCTGACTGAGATTCCATTCCATATTCTCAGCGCACTTTATGACCATGGCTTTTCCACCTTTATTACCTCCATTCCTCCTGCTACGATTTACCCCACCTTTCGCTGCATTTTCCTTTCTCTTACCCAAGAACAACATGACAATTACTTGGAACACTCAGACATACTTCCCTCCAACAGAACCCTCTCCTCATCCACTGCTCCTACCTCCGCCCTTGCCACTCACCTCTCCTCTCCTCCTCCTGAACCTTCCTCTGCCTCCATCGACAGTGATGACGACACCATCCCCATCCCTCGGTTGGAACCGCAGATCTTCAAACCCCCCCATGGACAACGCACTTTATCCTCCCCTACTCGAGTCTTGCCCCTGTTACGGTTTTCTTTCTTTCTTCACCTCATCTTCTTCTCGTCATACACCGTTCCCTTACTCGTACTTGGCGCGGTCGGTCAGCTTCTATTTCTTCCGCTCTTCTCATCATCCACGCTGATCCTTCCAACCTTACTCTTGTGACTCTCTTACCTTGACCACTACTCTTTGGACTCGCCTATCTCCTTACCATTTCTCTCACAATGGTCCGTGCCCCCTAAACCTTCCATCTGATTCTCTCTCTTTCCTTTCCTTATGAGGAGCTTGGTCCGTGCACTCTCTCAGTATACATATATACCTACACCGCTCCTCCTGTACTTCTCCATTCTTGATCTACGCTATACAAGCCTACTTTCTTGAATCACTCGGAAGTCGAGCTTCCTCCCCTAAGTCCTTGTCCTTGTCTTCAAGCGTGACTCTCTGTCGACGCTCTCCTCCTCGTACAAAGACCTAGCAACCCTAGGCACCCTAGTATAAAGTCCCAGTGCCCCTGGGCCTCTTTGTTAGTCTCTTAGAGACTCCCTCGCCTTAGCATCTCGTTATCCTCGCAGCTCCTCAGACGTCGGTCTCTTCGTGAGCATCGCCTGTTGAGTATCCCTGTTGAACGAGACCTCTTTGGTACGCTTCGCGTAACAGCCCCCATCCTCTCGACTCCCTAGAGCCCATGCAAACTCCCTCACCGTGTGCTTCCATTGTTTCAACCAGGGACACTTTCAAAAGGATTGCCCTACATATTCATGTCCCCACTGCCGCCAGGTCTGCCCTGAACATCTCGCTTGAGATTGTCTCACCATCCAATGTGGCAGTTGTCTTAACTGGGGCCACTTCGACCGACACTGTCCCCATTGTAACTGTTCAATCTGTTCTCAGGCAGGACACGTGGCAGACGACTGTCCTTTTGACCATCTCTCCCCCTCTCAGGCACATGCTATCCATGGAGGACCCTCTATCCCCAGCATCTGAGCTACGAAGGCGAGGGCATTTTACTATTGAGCCAGGAGTTCAAAGGTATGAAGGGGGTAATGTTACACTTTTTCTCCTTTATTGTTCTATCTACCTTGTTACCTCTCAACTTGTCACTCACACGTGGCGTGGTAGGTCGGCTTCCATCTCTTCTGCTTCATTGATCCTTGCTGACCCCTCCAATATTATCATCACCTATTTGTTACCTTAGTTCCCTTACATGGACTTATCCTCCTCCACAGTCACCTCTTTCATGCCAATGAGTATTCCATTCGCTTCCATCCATTTTCATCCATTTCCATCTACTTTAGTCAGCCTGGTCTGTGCGCACATTCCTTATTATTTAAGACCCATGCTGTATCGTTTATAAGGCCCTATTCTTGATCTACACTATACAAGCATACATTCTTGAATCACCCAGAAGTCAAGCTTCCTCTCCTAAGTCCTTGCCCTCGTCTCTAAGCATGACTCATTGTTGATGCTTCTCTCCTCGTCCAAGACCTAGTAACTCTAGGCATCCTTGTTCCAAGTCCCAGTGCCCTTGGGCATCCTTGTCAGTCTCCACTGAGACTCCCTCGTCCCAGTATCTCGTTATCCCTGTAGCTCTTCAGATGTCGGTCTCTTCGTGAGCATCGCCTGTTGAGTATCCTTGTTGAACGAGACTCCTTTGGTACGCTTCATATAACAGAAGTCCACTTGCCTCCCTGATGGAACCACAGACAATGGTTTCCAACAATATATCACTGACTTTCAGAACCTCGCCTGTAAAGCGGGAATCACTGATGAGGTCACTCTCACTGACCAGTTTTCTATTGGACTAGACCAATGCCTCGTTGGTATGATCCTCTCCATGTCCACCCCCCCCACCACACTCTCCAAGTGGATTGAGCAAGCCAAGACCTTCCACATGCAGAAGATGCATATCCTCACCCTCAGGAAGGGTCATCTTCAACTCTTGTCCTCTCCTCGCCCTGCAAAGGACCCCAATGCCATGGATGTGGACGCTGTCACCATCACCAAACTTACTCCTGCTGACCGAGCTCGATGCATCAGAGACAAACTTTGCTTTCATTGCCCCAAACCTGGCCACAGCGCCCCAAACTGCACCCAGTTCTCCTCCTTCTCAAAGACCCCTCAACACTCCCAGAACATTCGCACCACGGAAACTTCCCCTCCCAAGGAAGAGACCCCTGCTCCACCCCGCTCCCACCTCAATGAGTATGTCAACTCACTCAAAACCTCTGGCACAGATGAAGGAGAAATCCTTGAGGTTCTCAAAACCTGCTATAAAGAACCATCCGAAGCAATCATTTCAGTACCCCTGGCTCACATCCAGAAGGCACGGGATTTTTAAAAAGGGAAGCCGCCTCAACGTCTCCTTCCCTTACAATGAACCATGTACTTGTAGCACCAAAGAATGACAGAACCTTGTGTCTTCCCATCTTGCTACAAGGAAAGAACCAAACTGTTGAAACCAGCGCCTTCATTGACTCTGGTGCAACCGGAAACTTCATCAACCCTCAACTCCTGTCCCCAGGAAACTTCCAAACCTCGCCACTCCCCAGCCCCATCATTGCCTACAACGTCGATGGAACTCCTAATCAAAAGGGAACCGTCAAGAACAACGTCTTCATCCCTATCTACTCCAACTCATTCTCCGACACTGAAAAACTCATGGTCACTCACCTAAGTCATCCCCAGGTTATACTCGGAATGCCCTGGCTCCAGAAATGGAACCCTCGGATCAACTGGAAGCACTTCACCCTTGACATTGACCCCATCACTTCTGAAGAACCCCTCTACCCCAACTGGTTTGACCCCAACCCTGACCACGAAATCGCCACCCTGTTCACTCAAAGGTATCCCCAAGGGGTTGAGAGGTCTCTTCATGAGTATCCTCCCTTGAATGGAACTGATGAGGAACACATCAACAAAGTCACCATATCCACCCAACTCAACATCACTGAAAAACCTAAGGAAGTATCCATCCCGGACTTCTGCAAAGACTACGCCAATGTGTTCTCGGAAGCCATGCACTCCCAACTTCCTCCACACTGATCCTTCGACCACACCATTGAACTCAGAGACACCTTTGCCCCCAAGGTGGCCAAGGTGTATCCCCTCAACCCAGCTGAAAAGGAGGCTTGCAAAGCTTTCGTCGAAGAACATCTGAAAACCGGTTGCATTGTTCCTTCAAAGTCCCCCCAAGCTTCTCCCTTCTTCTTTGTTCCTAAGAGCGATGGATCGCTCCGACCCTGCCAAGATTATCGATATCTTAACTCCCACACTGTCCAAAACACCTACCCCTTACCCCTCATACCTGAGCTCATCAATGACATGAAGGATGCCACATACTTCACCAAGTTTGATATCTGATGGGGATACAACAACATTCGCATCAAGGAAGAAGACCAGTGGAAAGCTGCCTTCATCACCCCCCTCGGCCTTTTTGAACCCACAGTCATGTTCTTCGGCTTTTGTAATGCCCCCAGCACCTTCCAGGCCTTTATGAACCACAACTTTGCAGATATGATCGCCGAATGCTGGCTCAAGATCTACATGGACAACATTGGCATTGCCACCATGGGTTCCCTCTCCCTTCACCATGAACGCACTCATTGCATTCTCCAACACCTTCGGGAGCTCAAACTCTCCCTGAAAATCTCCAAATGCGCCTTCAATGCCCCCACCATGGAATATCTTGGCCTCATCATCGGACAAGGGCTCGTCCGCATGGACCCAAAGAAGCTCTCCACCATCGCAGACTGGAAACCCCCTACTGAAACAACTCTCAAAGCTAGTAGCTCAAAGGTTGCACAAAGAAAGGCTAAGACTTGTATGAGAAAAGATAAAGGATAAGGAGTACTCCAACTGGGACCTTTGAGAGGAAAAGACCAGAAGAACTAGACTGGAGTTCTCTGGCGTTGCATTGGGACTTTATATACTACATGGTTTGTGTACACCTGTGTACGTCTAATCTACGATTGCAATGCTTTGTCCACATGTATGGGAATGGAATGGAAGCATAAAAGCATGACATGAGGCCAACACGCTGTGTGGCAGAATGGAAGAGAAGAGAAGCATACAACATGTGATGTGCATGTTAGATCAAATGGAAGAGAAGCATGATGTAATAATAACCGGCACGGAGATGAAGTGAAAAGGTGAACTCCGTGACAGTGTAAGGGGATCTTAGATCCATGTGAAAAGGTTGAGTGTCCTGCTAACTAAGCAGCTTTGCACGAAACAATTCTAAGTCCATGAAATGTAAGTAGAGCGTTCACGATAAGATAGACGATTAGATCCTAGGGATCACGTGATGCGATAAGATAAGATAAGATAAAAGAGAAATGTGAAGGGTAAAAAATGTAGACCCGTAACACCTACCTCTGTCAAAGGGGTAAGATCCTTCCTCAGCTTTGCCAACTTCTACCGGAAGTTCATTCCCAACTACTCCAACATTGTCTCTCCTTTGACCTTCCTCACCCAAAAGGACAAGAAATGGGCTTGGACTCCCCTCCAACAGAAGGCCTTTGATTCTCTTCGCAATATCTTTTGCACTGCCCCAGTCCTCACCATTCCTGATGTCGCCAAACCCTTCTTTGTCATGATGGATGCCTCCCTCCTTGCTGCTGGTGCGGTTCTTATGCAGCTTGACCCAAATGGTGACAAGAAACCCACAGCCTACTTCTCCAAGACTTTCTCCTCCGCAGAGCGAAACTATGACATTTATGACAGAGAACTCCTTGTGGTCATATACGCCCTCGATGAGTGGAAGCATTACCTCCAAGGCACCCCCCACCCGGTCACAATCATTACTGACCACAAAAACCTCTCCTATATTCAAGATCCTCGCAAACTCTCCCATCGTCAAGCCTGATGGGCTCTTTTCCTCCAAGACTTTGACATCATCTGGGCCATTACCCTGGGTTCTCAAATGGGTCCAGCCGACGCCCTCTCTCGAAAAGATGAGGTTGATACCTCCTCCAACAACACAAACTGTGCCATACTCCCTGACCCGGTTGTTATCAGTGCCCTTGACCTCACCCTCACACAACACATCAAATCTTCTACCACCTTGGATCCCTTTGTGCTTAAAGCTCTTGCTGCCCTAGATGAAGGATCCCCCTTCTTCACCTGTGCTTCCTTAAACAATTGGACCTTCAACAATGGTCATCTTTACTTCAAAGGTCACATGTATGTTCCTCCTACAGCTCGCTCTGCCCTCCTCCACTCCATCCACTCCTCACCACTTTCAGGCCACATGGATATCTTTCACACTAAGTCCATCCTCGAACGCGACTTCTGGTGGCCGGGGCTCTCCTCCTTTGTGAAACATTTCATCGACAGCTGTGCGGTTTGCCAGCAAAACAAGGTGAACACCCATCCAACTGTTCCCCCTCTCTCTCCAATTCCCTCCTCCCACTCCCTTCCCTTTAAGCAACTCTCTGTTGACCTCATCACCGACCTCCCCCTCTCCAACTCTCATGACTCTATTCTGGTCATAGTAGACCATGGCCTTATGAAGGGGGTAATTCTCACTCCTTGTTCCAAAACTATCAATGCTGCTGGAGTGGCACAAATATTTTTCGACCATGTATTCAAACGATTTGGCCTCCATGAAACCCTCATCTCAGACCATGGCCCACAATTCGCCTCTGCCTTCGCAAGAGAACTAGCCTGCCTCCTGAAATACAATGTTCATCTCTCCACTGCCTACCATCCCCAGACTGATGGACAGACTGAATGGACCAATCAGGAATTAGAAACTTATCTGCAAATCTTTTGCACCAACAACCCCTCCTCCTGGGCCTCTTCCCTTACTGCAACCGAGTTCCACCACAACTCCGCCCCCCACAACTCCACCAAGAAATCCCCATTCTCCCTCCTCTACGGTTACAAACCTCATTCCTATCCCCCCCTAGGAAAAACCTTCCTCCCAGCTCTGGAAAACCACCTCTCTTCCCTCGATGAAACTCGTAAGGAAGCCCTTGCAGCACATGATTCTGCTCGCAAAGCAATGACATCCAGATCAGTCCATTGCTTCTCCCCCTGGAAAGTGGGTAACAAGGTGTGGTTAGAAGCCTCTCATCTCCGCCTTCATTATCCATCCAGGAAACTCACACCCAAGTGACATGGCCCCTTTGAAATCACGCAGGTACTATCTCCCCTCACCTACCAACTCCGCCTCCCTCCCACATGGAAAATCCATGATGTTTTTCATGCCTCGTTACTCTCCCCTTATCACTCCACCAAAACACATGGTCCCGCCTTCTCTTCTCCCCCTCCTGACATTATAGATAACGAAGAAGAATACGAAGTAGAGGCCATTATTTCCCACAAAGGCCCAGCCAACCGCCGCTTGTTCCCGACCGCATGGAAAGGATACCCCTCGTCTGAAAATACCTGGAAACCAGCTTCTAATCTCCGTCATTCTGCTGCTCTCCTCGCTATCTATAAAAGACAACATCGATTATAAAAAGAAAAACCCCAGAAAATGTTCTACCTCAGCCCTCCTCAAATCTACCCAATCAACTCCTCCACCAATCCTACGTTAGAAATCCTACCCTTCCTTGTCATTTTCCTCTTCTTAGTTGTTGGTCTTTCTATCTATTGTGCCCACTCCGCATATTCCAGCCCCACTCTTCTCATCATCGCTGCTGTCTTTTTCATTGTCTTCCTCATTCACTTCATCCACACCCTTACCTGATAATGCAGTTTATGTTCTTTGACCTCATCCTTGCCCAACATGCAATCTCCCTCCTCAGATGCCACATCTCCTCAGCCCTCTCCTTCATTCGGTTTGTATTCTTCCTTATGTTCTCATTCGGTGTTGCCTTGTCTTCTGCCCAAATCTGGGTGAAACATGCTCTTCGCCACAGTTCTAGACACTCCCACTCTTCTCCACACCATCGAAGAAGACCCCCTCTTTGAAGAGGACTACATATCTCAATCCCTCATTCAGGCTTTTCATGGTGTTGCCTGCACCCAACGTCTTTTGAACCTCTCTCAGAATCAAGACCTTGCCTTACACACCTCTTTAACTAAAATTCCCTTCCATCTCCTCAGCGTGCTATACGACCATGGCTTTTCCACTTTTATTACCTCTATTCCTCCAGCTACCATTTACCCCACCTTTCGTCGTATTTTTCTCTCCCTTACTCAAGAACAACACGACAATTACCTTGATCGCTCAGACGTTCTCCCTTCCAACAGAACCCCCTCCTCTACCACTACTCCTACCTCTGCTCTTGCCACCCACCTCTCCTCTCCTCCCCCAAATCACCCCCTGCCTCCATCAAAAGTGACAATGACATCATCCCCATCCCTCAACTGGAACCTCAGGTCTTCAGACCCCCCCATGGACAGCGCGCCTTATCCTCCCCTACTCAAGTCATGCCTCCATCCTCCCGCCTCCCTAGGGCCCACGCCAACTCCCTTACTGAGTGTTTCCATTGCTTTAACTGAGGGCACTTTCAGAAGGATTGCCCTACATATTCATGCCCCCATTGCCGTCAAATCTGCCCCAGACATCTTGCTAGAGATTGTCTCACCATCCAATGCGGCAGTTGTCTTAACTGGGGCCACTCCGACTGATACTGTCCCTATTGTAACTGTGCAATCTGTTCTCAGGCAGGGCACATGGCAGACGACTGTCCTTTTGACCGTCTCTCCCCCTCTCAGGCACACACCATCCACGGAGGATCCTCTATCCCCAGCATCTGAGCTAAGGAAGCGAGGGCATTTTACTATTGAGCCAGGAGCTCAAAGGTATGAAGGGGGTAATGTTACGGTTTTTCCTCTTTATCGTTCTACTTATCTTGTTACCTCTCGACTTGTCACTCACACATGGCGCAGTAGGTCAGCTTCCATCTCTTCTGCTTCTTTAATCCTTGCCGACCCCTCTGATATTGTCATCACTTATCTACTACCATAATTCCTCTACATGGACTTATTCCTCTCCGCAGTCGCCTCTCTTACAATGACGAGTTCTCCTACCTTCCATTGCTTTCTATTTTCTTTGTAAGCCTGGTCTGTGCACATCCCCTTCTTTCTTATTTAAACCTATGCTGTATCATTGATATCTCTATTCTTGATCTATGCTATACAAGCATACCATCTTGAGTCTCCCAGAAGTTTAGCTTCCCCTCCTAAGTCTCCACCCTCATTCTCGAGTGTGACTGTCCGTCGACACTCTCACTCTCGTCCAAAGACCTAGTAACCCTAGGCATCCTTGTCCAAAGTCCCAGTGCCCCTGGGCATCCTTGTCAGTCTCCATAGAGACTTCCTTGTCCTCATGTCTTGTTATCCTTGAAGCTCCTCAGACATCAGTCTCTTCGTGAGCATTGCCTGTTGAGTATCCTTATTGAACAAAACCTTCTTTGGTATGCTTCGCATAACACCATATAGTATATAAGCTCAAATGCAACGGCCAGAGAACTCAGTCTAGTTCTCTTGGTCTTTTCCCCACAAAGATCAGAGTAGTCTCCTCCTCTCCCCTTCTGCTCAGAGTTTAACTATTTTAGTGTGATCTTGGGACTCTATGTCTTTTGGGTTGTTTCATTAGAACTAGACTCTTATCTTTTCCAACCTTGCACTACATCCAGCTCAGCGTATCTCTTCACAAGTGCGTCATGTTGACGACCTCAAATCTAATAAAGACTTGGGTCGAATCACACCAGAGAGCCTGGTAGAATCAAGAGATTGGGGAAAACCAACAAGAACTTGACTAAAGTTCTCGGTGGTGCTCATTCAGATTATATACCTACTGACTATGTTTAGGGCAGGTACTTTAGGGTAGGCTAAATAAATACTTGTGTCGAGGATTAGAGGCAATGATGTCAGCGTGCGTCATAGCCTAGACTGTCTGTACTATGATGTCATAGATAAGAGATAAGGGTCTAGCCCTACAAGTCATAAAGAGTCCACATGATTGGGTCTAGACCTTCTCATGGTCACGTGATTGAAAATGGTAGAAGTCATGTGACTTGGAAAAAGAGAAAATGATAAGATAAGATAGTGTCACGTGATATGTCATGTGATGTGTTTGCAACACTACCCCCCGTTTAGGAATTGACTTCCAGGCGATTCCAACAAACCACTCTGGCTTCCATCAAGTTCATATAAGGTTTAAATAAAGAGTCAAAGTTCACCTGCGCCATCTGCAACTTTCGCGGGGCATTTGCGTTTTTTGTGTAAAAGTCCATTATGGCCCCTTTGGACCATGTGAGATCCTCCTCACTGTATCCTTTCCAGTGTACAAGGAACTCGAGACATCATCCCTTCAGTCTAGAGTCCACTATGAAGTCAACTTCATATTCCTCTACATTTTCGTCCATGACTAGCACAAGACCGGGTTTATCTGCTTGTTGGCCTGGCAGACGTGGCTTGTAAGGTTTAACCTGTGAGATGTTTACCACGGGGTGGATCTTCATTGAGCATGGGAGCATAAGCTCCACTGCATTTGATCCAATCATCTTCTTTACTTTATATGGTCCAAGCCAGTGTTCCGTTAATTTACGTGATTGGTGAGTTTCTCACAAGTTCAGGTGCTCCATTGATAGCCAAACTTGGTCACCTTCTTTATAAATAGGTGCTTTGTCATGTGCTTATGAGCATTCTCAAGCGCCGTTTTTGTTTTGTCCAGCATGTTTTTCATTTGTTTGGCAAATTCAGTGGCTGCCAGGGCCTTAGACATAAGGGGTTCTATTCCCATGTGCGGGGCATAAGAGCGCATGACTGAAAAGGGAGACTTGCCCGTTGCAGAATGAACCCGTGTGTTATAATTAAATTGCGCCAGCGCAAGCCAGTCCGTCCATTCTCCTTGCTTCTCAGCTATAAACAGCCTGAGATACTGCTGGAGATCTCGATTGACCCATTCTGTCTGCCCATCTGTTTGAGGGTGGAATGCGGTTGACATGCATAGATCTATCTTCAGCATTTTCCCAAGGTCCTTCATGACCTGTGCCGAGAATTGCGGTCCTCTATCCGAAATGATAGACTGCGGGAGTCCGTGGACTTTCCACACATTATCTCGGTAAAGCTTTGCAGTGCTGAGCAACATAATCATCTTGTGCATAGGAATAAATACGACCTCCTTAGAGAAGTGGTCAATGACCATGAGGATCGAGTCGAACCCTTCACTTTTGGGTAAGTCCATAATGAAGTCCGTGGAAATGTCCTGCCAGGGTCCTTCCGGGATGGGATTCAGTTGGAGTTTGCCTGCCGGAGGCACGTTCGTTGGCTTCATCCAAGTGCATCTTTTGCATTGTGATGTATAGTCCTTGATCTGCGAATGCATAGTCTCCCAGAAATAGTATCATGAGACCAGCTCATGCGTCTTGTCAGACCCCCCATGACCTGCTAAGGTGGAGTCGTGGTATAACATTATAATGTCCTGGTGGAGCATGTCATCCGCTGGTATGTAGATCTTGCCATTAAACTTTGAGAGTCCATTTTCGTCATTCTCAAAGCCTTGGCGAGTCATATCCATTAATTTAGACTGGGCGTTCCTGACGCGTTCGAGAAGAGATTCTTCAAGTCCATGGACCAGCACCCTTTTCTCTGTACTTCTCACACGTTCCATGGGAATCATCGTGACTCCTTTGTTATTGTGTTCGATTCCCACAGAGTGGTCTTCTCTTCGGGATAAAGTGTCAGCTTTTCCCATAGAAGCACCCAGCTTCTTGACCAATTTGTAGTTGAATCGTGTGAGATATTGAGCCCAGCGAGCCTGACGTCAATTCAGGTTCTGTGACTTCATAAAGTACTGGAGATTGGTGTGATCCGTCCATATCTTGAATGGGAACTTTGCACCTTCAAGGTAGTGGCGCCACTGTTCCAGCGCTTCTATGATGGCTAGCATCTCCTTGTCAGCAATAGGATAGTTCCTTTGCTCCGGTGACATACTGTGGGAGCTAAAGGCAACTGGATGCCAGATCCCTTCCTTTTCTATAGATAACACGGCACCAGTTGCGAAGTCCAATGCGTCGTATTTGACCCTGAATTGACAGTCATTGTCAGGGTACGCCAATATGGGCGCCGTGGTAAAGCATTCTTTGAGCGTGTCAAACGCCTCCTGTTCGTGTTCTAACCACCGCCAAGGGTAGTCCTTCTTTGTCAAATCATTCAGGGGTCTAGTCACCTGACTAAAGTCCTTTATGAACCTCCTATAGAAGTTTGCTAATCCCATAAAGCTTCAAACACCTTTTACGTTCCTAGGCACCAGCCATTCCTTTATAGCCTGTACCTTGTCCTGTTCCATTTCGATTCCCTTGGGGGTAATGATCATCCTGAGGAATTCTACTTTGGGAACTTGGAAGAAGCATTTCTCCGGTTTAATAAATAAGTCATGGTCCTTTAATCTACGTAAGACTTCTTTAATAATTTTATTGTGTTCTTCCACATTGTCCATCTTTGTAAATATAAGTATGTCATCTATGTATACTATAACTACTTCTGGCATATTGGCAAAGATGTCGTTCATCATTGCTTGGAACATAGCCGGGGAATTGCATTGTCCAAAATACATAACGAGGGGCTCATAAGCACCTTGGTGGCAAACAAAAGCGGCTTTCCACTCATCACCTTCCTTAATGCGCACGTTGTTGTAACCCCATTGTAAGTCCATTTTTGTAAATAGTTTAGCTCCTTTGAGTCTATCAATGAGCTGTGCAATAAGGGAAAGAGGATAATTATTTTTTATGGTGTTTTCATTTAGATAATGGTAATCCTGTACTATTTGCTTCTTCTGTCTTTCTTGGGAATAAAGAATACTGGAGATGTTTGGGGAGATTTAGAAGGCCTGATATATCCCTTCCATAATTGGTCATCCACAAATGCTGATACCTCTTCTTGTTCGGTAACCGACATGGGATAGAGCTTGCCTTTGCGGGGTTTGAAATCTGCCTTGAGGTCTATGGCATGATCCCATGGTTTCTGTTCTGGCATGCGTTCAGATTCTTTCTTCCCAAACACGTCCAGCCACTTGTGGAATTCCTTTGGAACCAGTTCTGCAGGAGTCTTTTTGGGTTTGTCCATCGCCCAAACTTGGCTAATCTGTTTTAGTGTACAGTACACATAAGGCATGTCATTGAGTTCCTTTTTTTCCAAGGTTCTCAAGAAAACGGATCTATCCAAGAGAAGGTAACACATTCTTGGACAGCATGTGAGTTTGACAGATCCTATCTGCCAGTCAATCTCAGGATTTCTACTGAGGTCGGTAACTTCTGCTACTAACTTTTCACGGTGACCTTGGTAATCAATGATTAACTCTGCTGTATGGGTGATATCTCTGGCTGAGTTCTTGGTTCCGTCCACATTGTATACTGGGATTGGTCAGTCGAGTTTCGTAATCCTGATGCCGTTTGTCTTAGCCCAGGTAGTGTCAAGAAAGATACCATTCGCTCCGCTATCCAAAAGGGCGTGTGTCGTGGTCATCTTGTGTTTGGTTGTTGAGGCTGCAACCCCAACTTCCAGGTTGATCTCTTTCTTTGATTTAACAGATCTGATCAGAATCTGTTCGGGAGTTTTGTCAGATAAATAAGACATAATATTTTTTTCTTTATTTTTCTTGACCAAATTAAGCCTGCAATCCTGTGCAGCAAGGTCAGACTCAATCTGACTCCCGGTCTTGGTTGTACATGAAGTATCAAAATTGTCCATAGATGATGTTTGGAAGAATGCATCTTCCTCTTGTCCGTATTCCACATTCAGTATGTTAAAAGAATTTGAAAAATCCCACCCTGAAGCAGCAGCATGGGGGCTTGGCAATGAAGAAGCAACGTCTGCAGGAGTTTCCCGAGAACTCAGGTGGACCATCCTTTTCCTGACGACTTCATCTCCGTCGTCTGCATGTCGTAAAAGAATGCCTTTATCTCGTCGAAGGTCATTCCCTTGAAAGCTTTTTCAGGGTCAGGGTTGGATTCTCCTGTCCTTCCCTTTCCCTTTCCCTTTTTAGAGCTTCCGCTCTCTTCTTCACTCTCGCTATCTCCGCTGCTAGTAGCGTGGACACTGCGATACCTTGTGCACCTTCGGCTATGCCTGAAACAACCCAAAGTCCTTGAGACCTAGGTTGCACTAGAAAGCCTAAACTTGAGAGAAGAATGTAGCTAAGAGCCTACTCTGATCTTTGGGGAAAAGACCAAGAGAACTAA
>JBBPSC010000182.1:0-26711 GCA_038093395.1 Baorangia bicolor
GTCCTGCCGTTCCTGGTCCATAACCCGGGCGCCCACCATAGCTCGGGTGATACGGCGCATATCCACCGTGCGCCCGCATATACGCTTCCCGCTCTTCCAGTTGCCGCATTCTTGCTTGCCTTGCCTGTTCTTCCGCTCGTGCCGCCTGCTCAGCTCTAATCCGCTTGTGTTCTTCGCGTTCCTCCTTCGTCCCGATAGTCTTGTCCTTCAATCTTCCAAACACCCCACGCTTGTGCTCTGCATGTGGGCCTGTCTCCGAAACGCCGTCGAGAAAATCAAGGCGCTGTGAAGAATCGGATTTGTCTCCACCCCTCGAAGCGTGTTTCCCCATGGCCGTATCGTACGGGGGCGGCGCATCAACATCAGACCCGGGAAATGTTTCCTTTTTCACCCTTACTTCTGGGTGCTCGCCAAGAAACTGTTCGTCCTCATAGGGGTGTACCCAGATGGCCCGAGGAGGATTTGCTCTGGTGTCGACCTAAGGGGGCATCGACTCAGCCATGGCCCATCAACGATAAGGGAACGAAACGAGACTCACCCAGTAAGGATGGTTGTAGTTTGAATCGTGCTGTTTGATCCAGCCGTAAGGGAGAGGGAGATTGGGCATGGTTGAGTGAGGGGCGGTGTCGGAGTTGACCACCCTCTCTTATATCCGGCCGTTCCACGTGCTGTGGGGGAAACAGTGTGTACACAGCCGCCGCACAGTTCTATTGTGTCACTGAGCACCCTGATTAGGATACTACCCCTATCATTCAAAAAGTATCAGACATAGTAGCAAACTTGTGAATCCGCCAGGTATCAATTCAACCTTGTCCCTTCTGAAGCAGCAGTTTCACACAGCATGCGTGCGAAGGAACCGTATCGTTTCCTCTATCTTTTGGATCTTCTGCTCCATGGGCATCTGGCATGTCAGCGACGGATCAGTACTCATACTCGACTGATGACGAGACCATACCTCGAAGAACAAGTGCATCTGTTTGCGTCGTTCTTCGTTGACAGCTTCCTGTCGCGCAATAGCATCGGCAAAGTGGTGCAGCTCTTCTCTCCTGCCATCGCCCCGCACCGCCCGCACCATCTTAACTCGGGCACCCCAGCAATCCTGTACTGCACCAGCATTGCCTCGGCCCCTCTTGATATCTGACCCACCCTCGGCCCATCCCTCCCGAATACCCCAACCACTGTCCCTTCCGCATGATGACTCCGTGGCATCTGAGGCAATGCGAGTAGAGGCTACACCCCAACCGCCTCTCTGACTTGCTGCCCAGTCAAGCGCGTTCGACTCCCATGTCCCACGCCGACTGGCTGCCCAATCATCCCGATAAGGCTGACCCCACACTGGCTCACCATAGTCCCCAGCCCGTCCGGACGGGGACACCTTCCACCCTCCCAACATCCCCAACACTTCCTTTGCAGTCCTCCATCCTCCATCACCCTCCATCTTCTCTAGAAACTCCTCCAATCGAAGCACTTCACCCTTCTCCGCTGCGTCCATACCGCGCTGCCAGAAGGGCACCAAATCAAAGACGTGGTCGACGTGGGCGTGCATCTCCCATTGGCGCAGACCCTCCGAGGTAAGAGGAAGATGGCCGATCTTGTCCCAACAGGTTTCATCCGCAGTCTGCAGGTGGTTCTCCGGGATATGTGTTCCATCTGCCCCGTCGACATTCTTGTCGTTTTCCACTGCCGACTGGTCGTGAGCGATTCGTTCATGATTTAAAGCGGCCTTGAAACTAGGGAAGAACGTCCGGCCTCTATGGGTTGCAGGACAAATAGTGCAGACCCATCCTTGACCTGTTACAGTAGCACCTCGTGTCAACCCTTTGGTCACTCGAAAGGCGCAAGCGGTGACAGCTCACCCTGACATTTCTTGAACGACCCCCGTTGAACAGAGGTGGGAGTAGGCATCAAGTTCGCATGAGCAGGTTCCTCCCGCGACCCCATATATGTCTGACACAGCACCCCAAATAGGTATGACGGTTAGGAGTCCAAACTACGTAGTACTCTGACACATATCATAGTAATCGTTCGCTACTCGGCGACTAGTGATCAAACTCAAGTCCGTCCCACGTGCACACTTTATATGTGCTCTCGTGTAATAGAATACCTCTCGCAATAAATCAGGATGGTCCCGGAAGAGGATTAATCCACGTCCCATTAGACCACAGAGTTGCGGGCATGGTGAAGTCTCCAGGATTCCCGTTGCTCACGTACTGCAGAGCAGCCCATAAATGTTACCAGACCAGGTTCAGAAGTATGTGCACTTACAGCCAATCTGAAAAAGTGGGGCAGTCCTGTCTCCAATCCAGCAAGGGAAAAGTTGAGAGCACTACCCATGTAACGCTCTACGTCGTCTACGAGAAGGGAGAATTCGTTCCAGCCTTGGCTGGACAGGGTGTCTGGTATATAAGCCCACGAGATTGTTTGATTTGCTAGTGTAATCGCCGCATTATAATTTGATGAGTTGGTAAGGAATATTGGAAGTGGCGAGCCGGTTGGCCCGTCATTGACGAGCTATAAATTGGTCAGTTTGACAGCCGTGATAAAATAATTCGAGACGCACAGCCGCTGCAGTCTGCAGGATGGAGTCGAATCCATAACCGGCAACATCATTCAAGAACATTCCAAGTAGAAATCCTTGATAGATGGCCGAGAGGCGAGTCGGGAATCCCGTTCCGGGAAAAAGTGCCATGGCGATGATGTAGTGATGCAGACGAAGCTGCAGACCTGGCAAGAGTCCCAGAACGAGAGTGACCAGGCCACCCATGACATGCCAACCCAAATAATACGGCAGATAACCGGTTTTTCGAATGACACGTATCTGATTTATCACGATAGCAAGCAAGATCAGGACAATGATGATGAGTGCCACGAGGCCACCAGGTTGCTGAGTGATGTCTTGCGCTGTAAGACGATCGATAGGTATTTGGGCCATAGTGAGGTTCGTGAGAACCCCAGTCCAGTATGGCGCAAGATACCAGATCATGGCCTCGAAAGGAGCGTTTGCGAAGACAGGTAACGTGAAGCGAATGGCAACTCTCCAGATACCGTAACAAACAAAGAGTGCCGGAAGAAACGCACCAAAGGCCACATCCAACGGCGGTGGTGTGGCCTGAGGCTGCGAGAAAAGAGCAATGTGCCAAAATCCGACGCACACAAGGCACCAATACAGTACGATGGCTTTAGGTCGAAGAATGAGGAATAAAACACACGTAACCAGGATGTTGAAAGCCAGTGCAGGGTTGCGAAGGTCTGTACAATGAGTGAGTGAAGTAGAAGGAGAGAATCGGAAAGACAGAGGGAAGACAGAGGGGAAACCGACGGAGGTGAGACCGGATACAGTTACAGGCAGGTAATTGGTAAAATTCCCGACAAGCTGAAGGGATGCACAACCTCCGGTTGAATCGCTGATGAAACCCCTGCATCCGTACCCGATAAGTGCGTGATTCCGGACAACACAATCGGACTCACGCTTGGATTGCAGAAGAGCAGATGAAACTGTCACCTCTGTATGTCTTTTGCATGTCTCCACCGCCCACTAGAAGGGGTACGAAATCAAGCTCCATGTCTCCAACGAGACGAGGATTCTGGAGCACGACGGAACTACACTGAGCAGGGCATCGGAAGTCGAAAGACGTGTTTGTGAAAGGAGCACATAGTTCACCGTTGAGACCGCAGCCAGCATTCTCCGTCCAGAAAACAGACGTGCAGTCAACAAACGAGGAAGAGGGTGTGAGGAACCACTGGGCACGGGCAAAGAAAGCGAAGCCGATAATATAAGCTGCGACAAGTAGAACGAATAGCCAAGGTGCAGTGAACGGACGTGTGAGTCGCAGTATCGCAGGCTCGAGCGCGAGGGTGAGTGTGTGGCCTCGGAAGTTATACGTGCGACCGAGGAGAGGGATAGGGTCTATGATGCAGTTGATGAGACAGTGATAGAGACATTGGGCGTTCGGCTCACTAGGGAGGTCTATCTTCGGCCTGGGTCCTCTTATGTAGAGAAGGGTTCTCTGGAGCGACAGATGCAGGCGTGGCCACCTGGAGGCTATGTATGCCTGGAAGCTTGCGAACCTGCGCGACTGCTTTGGACGGCAGATGAGACCACCATCCTCGAGCTCTGTTCTTTCGGAGATCGCCTCGGCCGTCAAGCTCACATGTGTGGACTGGGAAGCGGTGGAGGGATGGGGTGGGGTGGGCTCACGTTGCATGAGAGAAGGCAGCAATCCATATGACTCTCACAGTTCACTCAGCCTCCTCCTATAAACGGATCGACCCGTTTACTGCGGTCCTGTGACTGATGGCTATACTATTGATATGCTGTCCACCATTTGACACAAGTGTATTTCTAGCTGTACCATAAGGAAGGTAGCATTCCCCATGTCACGACAGGTATCTTGAGTGTGTGCTCTTAAATTGCGCCGACTACACGGGGCTCAGAACCACCAAGACCAGCGGGGTGGAGTACTTACGGTAGTCATAGACGAAACGGGCGTGAATCGGGCCATCCTGCTTCTGAGACGAGGTGAAAGTGGTGTGTCTAACATATCGCCTTTCCCCATTCACCATCGCGAAGCCCCACGTCTGGTTTGTTGAGTGAGAACAAGTCGACCAACGAAGCGAGGTGATTACCTGTACCGCTCTCCACGTGTAATTGTTCTTACCGGGAGTGCTCCAGGAATCAGTCAAAACGATGTCGTTGTCGATGGTATCCTGGGTCCAGTCTCTCTTCAAGAACTCGTCCGTGATCTCCTCTACGGGAATCCTGCGCGACTGTCCAGTTACAGAACCAAAGATATCGTCGTATTCATCACGCTCATGCCAGTCCAGAATACGGTTCTCACTCGTGCCGGGGATGCCTCCAGAGAGTGTCTGGTCGATGTCGATGTGCTCAACGCTGGCTTCGTCGGTGGTATGCTTTATGTAGAGGGTGAGAGAGAACATGGCGATTGCACGACGCTTGATCCACGAAACACCCTGCAGCCGGAGAATTTCATCGGTGCTGTCACTGAGAGCCTTGTTCTATTATGGGGTGAGATGAGCGACGACGACAAAGCCGGACGCGAGAGGAAAATTGACCATGAGAAACTTGCCGTTCATCACTTTGGTAGTGACATTGGGTGGTGCTGCCATGGCGAGGTTGAGAGAGAGATGGAGATAGGGATATGGATATTTTACTCGGTGACCTACTTTTATATTATCCGCTCCATGTGTATACAGACAATCACGCACGCGAGGTAGAGGTAGACTTGGGCACAAATACTGTCACCACTCTCCACACCGCATCCCCTCCCCGCTCCCAAGCCTGCGGTCCCCTCGCTTCATTACCCCCAAATTCTACCATGATCCCCTGCTGCGACCACTCACACCAGATGTGGATCGATCCGCTTGATGGTCCCGCACCACCACCCTTTCTGCTCGGCTCTCCCAGCCACCCAACGAATTCCTTGCCGGTGGTGTCTTGTGCAATCGTGACCACAGCCGGGGTCGCTCCTGCCAAGTGCAACTCAATCGGCAGATGTGGATACGTGGAAAAGGCAGACTCTGTAGATTTCGCGGGTCCGTTCACGCTGGGGACATTGTAGATATCTACTGCCTCCAACTGTAGATCATCATCCTTGAGCTGCTCGCGTCTCAAGCCGGTCGCGAGCTTGTACCCGTTCCGAGGAGCGAACTGGAAACTGATGCCGAGCGTCAAGTAGCTGAAGTAGACGATGTCAGAGTAAGATTTGATGTCTGGAGCGGGGATGGTGCCGGTGGACAGCGTGCTGAGGTACTGAGCAAGGACATGCGCAGAGGGCGGTTTGCCAATGAGATGGTTGATGTTCATGTTCATGTACTTTGTCTTGACAGTCTTTCAAGCTCCGATCGGAGCCCCCCTCACCGTCGCTCTCAGCGTCGAGCACCATGGTCCGCCCTCTGCCAAAACTTGAGCCAGACCGTGACGACGATGCAGCCGGACCGTCCTTTGCATCAACTTACAATCCCCTCCGCATCGCCGTCTCCATCCTCCGTAGATGCGCTGTATACTTCTTTCCTCCCACTACCTCCCTCAGGATTGCCTCCCACCTCGTACCCTTGCTCGTCTGTCTATCCCTGATCCCACTTGTCCTTTTCTTCTCCCTCTTCTCTGGCTGGTACATCTGGAAAAACATCCCTGTCGCCTGGCAAGTCCCTATCTATCTCCAATACGGGTCAATCCTCCTTTCCTGCTCTCCTGGCCTTGCTGACCCCAATTGCAGCGACGGTCCCTCGCCCTACGCCGAGCTATCGCTGCCTCCTCTCTCCACCGCTCAGCCGTACGACGTTTCCCTTCAGTTGGTCCTGCCGGCGTCTGAAGCAAACTTTGCACTTGGCAACTTCATGGCTACCTTGTCACTTTCCACGCCTTCCAATAAGACCCTCGTCATGGTTAGCAGACCAGTACGTTCGTTTCGTTCTGCATTCTTGTTTTATTCTTCTCACCATCTTCGAGGCTATTGCACTCCCCCCCAAGCGTACTACTTTCTCGTTCTCCGCCATCCCACGTCTCATTGATTTGGACGTCCCTTTACTGTCCTCCTATGTCCCCGGGACTTCAATGATGAGTGCAAGAATCGACCTTGGCCGTAGGGATGGCTGGAAAAGTTTAGGTAACGGTGAGGGTCGCGAGTTAAGTGTCTGGAATGCTGCCCTGAAGGGTGCTGTCAGACGACACGGAATCCGGTAAGCTCCTCTATCTCTCAATTCAAAGGTTATTACTGAGTCGTTTCTCCAACAGGGGTCTGGTGTCTCGCTTCCCCCTCGCATTTGCACTTGTTGCTTCTACTGCTTTCTTCTCTCTTTCTGTCATCGCCCTAGCCGCATGTATCCTCCCTGCGATTCAGCGGCGCGTTCCCGTGGATGAAACGCATAATGTATCTGAACCCAAAGAAGACAGGCCTGCCCGTGTCCGAAAACGCCCACGCAGAAATGTCGCTGGTGAAAGTCGTGTTCCAAGCACTGTCCGTTCTGACCCTACTTGCTTTCATGACTCTTAGTCACGACATCTACAGGTCTACAGATCCGAGGATATTCCCGTCGATATTCCGTCCGCCCTTGCACAGGATGACTTTCCTCTCAAGCGGCGACGTTCACGCATGTCTGATGTTCTTTTAGACTCTGAAAACTAGATTTCGTTGAGCTGATCATCCGTTGGACTCTGCAGGTGCTAAATACAGACCGAGAACTGCGTATTCCTATGTTTTATCAAATTAGGCACACGAATTAATTTTCATTCATAATTCAGTATGACACAAATATTGGTATTGTCACCATCGGCTCGACGTTGTTTCCCTCCATTGATGCCGGCAACCGGTAAATTTAGTTTGTATCCTAATAACTCATGACAATAGGTTGGCCATATGCATGGGACCCACAATTTAAACCATGATCGTAACCTGTTTCCTACCACCGTTACAAGCGCAGTCACTGTCCACAATGAGTTCCCTACAAGCTGAGTCGTTGTTTACTGTCGCGGGCAAAGTCGTCCTTGTCACTGGCGGGTCCCGTGGGATTGGGAAGATGGTAAGTACGGTGACTGCAAGAAAAGCACAATCATTCATGTTCCTAGATTGCCGCCGCTTTCGTCAGAAACGGCGCAACTGTGAGTCTGCAAACTCTTGGTGCGATGTCTGTGTCAAACCGATAGAGGGTGGTGTTCCGGTACTTTAGGTCTACATCTCTGCGCGTTCTGCCATGGAATGCGGCGCGTCTGCGGCACAGCTTTCTGCCCTCGGACCAGGCACGTGTGTATCCATCCCTGCGGATGTCTCCAAGCTTTCGGAGGTGGAACGTCTGGTGCAAGAACTTAAAGCGAGAGAAAAGGCTCTTCATGTCCTCGTCAACAACGCTGGGACAGTATGGATTCAGCCCTTGGATGAGTATTCGGTCGGTTCGTTCGCAAGCTCGATCTTGACCGAAAGTTGACGTGGAATGCAGGATGAAGGCGTTTCCAAAGTCCTTACGTTAAATCTGCAAAGAGTCTTTACTTTAACACAGAAACTCCTACCTCTTCTCCGCGTCGGTGCTGCCCAGGGTGGTCAAGCTGGGGATGTCTTCAATGACCCCTCCCGAATCATTAATGTACGCACCGCATCTCGGGACCGTCTCAGGCTCTTGACTTGAAACCTACTCTTTCATCAGATCGGCAGTGTTGAAGGTCTAAGTGTTCCCAATCACGATACCTATGCCTACTCTGCCGCAAAAGCAGGACTTCATCACCTCAGTCGCCACCTTGCTGGACGGCTCGGCAAGGAGGGGATATTGAGCAATACCATTGCCTGCGGTGTGTTGAATTTTCGTGCCGTGTAATTGCATTGGTCAATTTGACCGTCCCCATCCTCAGGAGCCTTCCGGAGCAAACGTAAGTTGCTTGGTTTGCACATCAATGTATCCTGGAATAAGTGAATGTTTGAGCAGTGACCGCTGAAATGCTGGATACTGTGGGAGACATCTTCGTATCGCAAATTCCGACCTACCGCCTCGGCACCCCAGAGGACATCGGGGGCACTGCGCTGTTCCTCGCAAGTCGAGCTGGCGCGTATGTCAACGGCGCAACGATTACTCTTGATGGCGGCTTCCTCGTTAACATGCCCTCATACAAACTCTGACACCAGTTTTACGAATCTAAACTCATTATACTAAACCACATTCCCTTCGACGTGGTTCTGTAGTACAATTCACCTTGACTGTATATTACACTAAGCATATACTCACCCCGATATACTACTCTCATTCTGATATGGATGCTTCCGCTTTACCGGGTTCACTTTCTTTCGTTGCTTCTGCCTCGAGTTCGTCTTCAATAGGCGGCTTCGAGGAATTGCTTGTGCCTGCCTCTCCCCCCAGACTTCGCACCATGTCCGCCGCCTCATCGCCATCAAGACCAAGATCCTTGACTAGCTGGCTCAAGTCATCATCTGTGACTCTAACTCCCTGCAGTCCGAAGCCTTCGAGCTCTGTGCTGATATCAAAATCTTTTCGTTTGTTCACTGGCTTCAACGAGGTATCGGGATCTTGAGGAAAGAACTTGGGCCTGTGATGCTCTGGGGTCATCTGAGACACAGGGACCGCTCCTGGGACACCAACAGGTTTTGCGACGGGCGCGGGACGATCTTCGTCGACCTCTGCATTCCAGCATTCCTTTAGTCGTAAAAAAATATCTAGCTCGCCATATTCGACGGCTTCTTCACTGATGGCTGGAGATCAGTAGGATGGACGGCATGGCAAAATAGGTGGTGCCAACAATGCGTCGAAGTCCTGTACACGATACCTCGGTTATCAGTCGATATGTGCGCCCAAACATAGTCTACGCACACCTGGGTACCTGCCCCCGACGAGTATACCGGGTAACTGCTGCTTATCTGCGCCGAATCAGAACTGAAACAACTACTGTCATGCTCGACATCACGGACCGAGTGGTGCCTTTCTCTTCCACAAGCGTTTGGCCTCTTCGTCTGAAGCCAGGTCGTAAGAAGTGAACGAGATCTTCTTGGTCTGTAAAATGCGCAAGATGTACTCTGTGAAGATGCATGACTTCGACCAATGCCCATTAATCAAGTTGTAGCGACTGACCTTGACGCTTTCGGAGGATAGGCTGGGAGGCAATTGTGGTAAGGAACACCTGGACCGGCGGTGAAGGCATATTTAGAAGATCAATACCAGGCTGCCCGTGTTGTGCCCGTGGGGATCAACTCGCCAAGCCACCCATCTCTGGCCTGCCAACTGCCTTAGCCAACATACATCAATACCAATGACCTTGTCAGTCCTTATCGTCTGTCTGGGTAACATCTGCCGCTCTCCCATGGGGGAAGCCGTGCTCAGACACGAAGCCGCAAAGCGCGGAATCGACATCGAAGTCGACAGTGCGGGCACTGGAGCATACCACGTTGGCGAAGATCCAGATAACAGGTATACACTTTTCAACAGTCGACGTCGAGGCTTCTAACCAACTATTTGGCGCTGCAGGACCATTTCGACATGTAAAAAGGTGAGAGTTTCAGACTACGAATAGCAGAGAACTCGGGTTGACTGGGATCCAGCACAACATACCGATCGATCACTCTGCACGCCAGGTGAAGAAGGCGGATTTCAGCAAATTCCAGTGTATCCTTGCTGCAGACGGATCAAACCTTCGCAATTTGATGGCAAAGAAACCGAGAGAAGGAACTGCAACTGTGCGTCTTTGGGGATCATACCTAGACAACAAGCCTATCTCAGACCCTTACTACGGGGATATCGTGAGGTTTTCGTTGTAACTCAAGACGAGATCTGATGTATTCGATGTCGCACAGACGGCATTCGAACGATGCTTTGAAGAGTGTACAAAGCTTTCGAATGCTTTCCTCGACGAAGTTGTCAGTAAAAACTGACACTACTCAGATGTCCGTATCCAGTGTTCCTGTAGCATAATGTAGAATACAACCATGTCCGACTCATCCTCGGTCGTAAGGATAGCAGTAGATCAGTTCAAGGTAGGCATGTTTACTGACGCACGGTTGCCTACGGCGTCTTCAGCTCTCCAAAGGCTTGTGGTAGTCTGGTGTCGGGTGTTAGCCTTTCATGAAATACCTTTCAACTGGGAACTCGCACCTTATTTTGGGTGTAGAAGCTGATCCCACTGCATACGTATTAGTTATTTACCTACTAAACAAACGGTTACCTGTCGAGACAGAACTTACCTCTTGCCATAGAATCCGATGTCGCCCAGGGCACTCCCTTTGTTACCACTCCAAGCAAACATGGGAAGAGGGACTGGAATAGGTACATTGATACCAATCTGACCAACGTTCACTTCTGTCTCAAATTTGCGTGCTGTTGCGCCGGATTGCGTAAAAATAACAGCACCGTTGCCGTAACGGTTTGCATTGACGATATCAAGAGCATCGTCTAACGTATCCGCGGAGACGATGGCGAGCGCAGGACCAAAAATTTCCTCACTTCAAGAGACATAAGACACAACACGTTAGACAGGAGAACATAAAATACTAACCGGTAGCATTGCATAGTGGTTGTAGCTCCAATAATGGTGGGGCCAACGAAATTGCCATTAGGGTAGCCCGGCACAGTGATTCCCCGTCCGTCGAGATGAATACGTCCGCCTTCTTCTGCTGCGGAAGATATGAGCTTTTCCACACGATTCTTAGCGGCTGGCGAGATGAGAGGGCCACTTTGCAGCATTTGGGGGTGAAACTCGGCTTGATCTAGAATGGAGAGCGCACATACAAGTCTGTACCACTTTCGAATCCACCGTTGACTTGAAGCTTTCGAGCGCGTTCAACTAGCTCAGGGAGCCAGGACTGCGCGGTTCCAACCAGGACGACTGGGATGTGCTCCTTCTAGCTCAGGTCGCCTAACTTTTCTGAGAAATACTCACCCACAGAGACAGCCATGCATCTCTGCCCAGCAGCTGGTCGACACGGTTCACTCGTCTGGAAACTATGACTAAAAATGCCTTACCGCCGAAAGCTGCCCCTATGATTGAATTCAATGCGAGGTTCTTATTTGCTATGTGGGTTGTTAGCAACGGTCTAGTGTCCAATGTCATGCGTTTACCATCAGGCATCAATACTGCATGATTTTTGGCACCCATATTCGCCTAGACAGGATAATTCATATACTTATACTTCATTTAGTGAAGCAGTAAGCTTACCTGGACGCGCTTGCCATTCTTGGTCCCTCTGATACAGGTCAGCTACGAGGGTGTGGTGATTATTGTACTCGACCAATCCTCTCACTTGCCTTTCGTATATATGCCGACCGGCACGATCGCCACCAACAAAACTTATCGCTTTTATGGCGGGGTGATCACAGATAGCGTTGACGGTGGGAACAGTTCCGTGCACCACGTTGACGACGCCAGCAGGCAGGCCTACCACACGACATGTTAGTACGCATTTAATAGAATATGTTCATCAGGGTTATGTTACCTGAACGTTCACAGAGTTCTGCAATGATCATGGCTGCACCAGGGTCACGCTCTGAAGGTTTAAGGACAAGGGTATTTCCTGTGACGGCGGCCATTGGGATCGTCCACAGCGGGATCATACTAAGGGAGATGAACAGCAAGGCATCGAATGAAACAATACTACGCACGCAGGAAAGTTGAATGGAGCGATACTGTGATGCATAGATACGAATGTGCGGATGCCACGATATGTAACTCGGTACTGACCTTGCGCAAACGCCCAAGGGCAGTTTGCGAACCTCAGTGTCCATATCTTTGCTGACTGTAGAGGATAAGTCACATTCACGCTGGGCGAATGTTGGTAACACCTTCTATTTTATCCCCAAGCAATGTCGAGGTGATTCCGATTGCAGTTTCAACCACCTGGAGTCCGCGGAGGACGTCACCGTGTGCATCTTTATGAGTGCCAATTAAGGATGGCTGCTGCTGGCGGATACGAAGGCGGGCCTACCTGCCAAAGTCTTTCCCTGTTCCAAGACGATACTGGCGGCCAGGGCATCCGCATTTTGGCGGATTTGGTTTTGTAACCTAGGCGGGTATGTGAATGAGGAAATGAGACAGAGGGAAGATAACGGACTCGATGGCAAAACGCTGACGGGACAAGACGCTCTGTCTGCTCCAAGTCTTGTAGGCCTGGGAAGCAGCCTCGACAGCCTGTTCAAACTCGGTGGGGGTGGTCTCGGGGACGCGAGTGAGTAGTGTTTGTGTAGACTGAAACGACGGAATACGTTCGTGACGGAGATGAGAATGAAATGAAGACAAACCGGATCGACGACATCATGCCACACAGTTGCCTTGCTCTCGATAAACTCACCGCCAATGTAGTTCTTGGTGTTCCCACCCGTTGCGTGTGTGCCTTTCCACTCTGCAGACAGCTTCTCTGCCCTTGGACGGGCGGTTTGGCTCAAACCTGAGAGAGTCGCATATGCACGACGAGATACAATGGGGCTGAGACGGACGGTGCGCGGGGCAAATGACATGGTGATGAAGAAGAGATCCACTCCGAGAGCCGATCCGGGGGGGGGGTGAGATCACGTGTCCTACCTGGGGGGGACCAAGGTTCAAAGGTATGGCCCCGTTGAATTTGCTTGGAGGCGACGATGAACCCGACTGCGAGTGCAAACGGTGTGCCTGCTGATCATTTTCCAGTTCATAACCATGCACTCCACATCCACCAGCAGTCTCAGTCCCGCGAGCATTGGCCCCAGATGCTCCCCCAAAGTCAGCCCCAGCAGTTTCACGGCACACCCTGGCAGCAGTCACAGCCAATCCAGCTCCCATCTGCACCCACTTCGGTGCCCCAGATGCAAGCCCAGGGCTATCCGAACCCAAACCAATATTACCAAAATCACAACTCCCTCCCGTTCGACTTCTCCTCCGCCGTCCCCCAGCAGATCATGCAGGATTTTTTGCGCCTGAGCACGCCTGTCGGTTCATCCCCAAACGACGACACCATCCTCGCTCAAGCGCTTCACGAAAGTAGACAGACGGGCAAGACTTACAGACAGGCTCTTGAGGGTCTTCATGGGGTAGGTCACGTCTCCTGCCATCCTATATCCTTCTCCACTTACATGCCTCGAGGTCAATAACCACGCTGCAAATCTCTGGAAAGACTACTACCTGGACCACCACGACCGCTTCGATGTCCTCGTATCCCGTTTAGCCGAGCAACCAAAAACTGTCAAGAAGCCATTCGTGCCGATCAAGTCACCCCCTCGCGTCAAGGAGGAAGGAACATCTCATCAAGTCGCGCGAAAGCGACATATCTCTCCTCCCCATCCTTCTCCACCGCCACCTCCACGCCAATCCCCTAAAAAGAAGGGTCGCCCTTCCGGCTCTTCACAAGCCTCGCGGCCAAAACGCGTTACTCCCCATCCCGTCACCACTACAACGTCGGTACTGACTCGTCCCCCTAAACGCCCAAGGGCCACGTTCAATAGCCTCTCTGCGCCCTTACCTTCCAACGATGTCCCGAACCTAATGCCACCTCAAGTTCACATCCCCCTCCCGGATCCCCCTTCACGATCGCCAACCCCTCCTGCAATTGTACAAGTTGGCACCAACGGAAACAAATATACCAAGGAGGACCGTGAATACTTCCTCAAGTTTCTCGTATGGCGATTGAAGCAAGATCCTTCGTTGACCAAGAAGGAGCTTTGTGAACTGCTTCACGAGAAGGTGAATAATATCCCGACTCGTCTTTGTTGTCAGCATTCCCTAATGAAGCGAGCCAGGCACCCCATCATAGTGCCACTTCCTGGGCTTCACATTGGCATCAGCGTCACGACATCGCCGACAAGATCTTTGCCACGTATCACGGCAATTCCGAGGCCGATGCAGAGGACGACGAAGACCAGCTGAATGAGGAAGAGGAGGTGGAGGTGGAGGTGGAAATGAAAGACAACGAAGATGACGATGCTCAATCCGAGGCAATGTCAGCAATTGAAACTTCACGTGACCAGAGAGGCGTGCTCCGTTCTCAAGGAACATTTTCAGATTTCGGCGACACCAACGTCGATACCGAAGAGGACGAGGCTGATATGGGAGAACCTGGCTCTTCGTTTACGCGAGGAGACTGGTGCATCCTCGCGAGGTTTATTGCCAAGAATCACTGGGATGAAATGTCGCGTAAGGAACGATGGCAAACTTTTACTGAAACTGTACGTGATTATTCCCAACTGTTCATCCGTTTTCCGCATTCAACTCATGACGGGGCAGCACGGAACGAAGCGACCCGGGAAGTCTTGGGCTGAATTTTATCGTAGAAATGAAGCTGGTACGATCCTAATGATCCGTGACACACTTGTTCTCCTTGTTAACCAGATCGTCGTCGTAGCGATTTTGAAGTTGTCTAGGAGGTACTCACCTGGATCCGACAGAGGTAATAAACGTCGGCGTGGGCATTCATCCCGGCGAAACAGACGGGAAACCTCACAAGAACTCGACGAGGATGGGGAATGTGAGACTGATAATGGGGAAAGTTGAACGCGACAGCAACATGAACCTGCGCCGCACAACTAATACTCGTCTTTTGTTCATTGAGTCGTGTGCTAGTACTGCGCGTAATACCGTACAGAATTTCGAGCTCCATGAACATGTACTTATGTTGGGCTTGTTTGCAGAATGCTTGCCGATGGCACGTGGCCGCTATAAGTAGTCGAGGCATTGGTGGATTGCTCGACTTCGTTGACACTGGTCGTCACTTGCCAACTACCATCCCCCTCGCGTCACCATCTATCCTACAGCCACCGCCCACAGTCTAATCGAGAGCTAACGATCAGCCATGGATGAGGTGTACGATGTGATTCAATCCCAAGATCTAATAGCTGGCTACTTCACGTTGCTGACTTGCTGCCCAGGTCATCGTCCTCGGCACAGGTCTGACAGAATGTATCTTGTCAGGTCTCCTCTCAGTCGAGGGCAAGAAGGTCCTTCACATGGATAGAAATGACTATTACGGCGGCGATAGTGCCAGCTTGAACTTGACGCAGGCAAGTTACGCGCCAACATTGTCAGTGCTGCTCACAGCCGCTCACGTACATCGGCATCTAGCTCTATCGCAAGTTCAGGCCTGATCAACCCCCACCGACGGAACTCGGCCGCGATCGCGACTACGCCGTTGATCTGATACCCAAGTTCATCATCGCTTCAGGAGAACTCACCAAGATCCTCGTCCACACTGACGTGACGCGCTATCTGGAGTTCAAGCAGATCGCAGGAAGTTTTGTTTATCGGGATGGTAGAATCTCCAAAGTCCCGAGCACCGAGATAGAAGCTGTAAAGAGCCCTTTGATGGGTCTATTCGAGAAGCGTCGGGCTAAGAAGTTCTTTGAATTCTTGCAAGGGTGGAAGGACGGCGACCCTGCGACTCATCAAGGTCAGCGCTTCAACCTGACTGGGTATAACACTGAATCATCTTGTTGCATTAGGCATCGACCTCGATAGAGACTCCATGAAGACTGTGTATGAGAAGTTCGGTCTTGAACCTGGTACCCAGGATTTCATTGGTCATGCCATGGCCCTCTACCTTGATGACGAGTAAGCGTTTGTATACAAATGATTATATTTCTGGTGACACCTTCTCAGTTACATCACAAAACCTGCTCGTCCTACTTACGATCGGATCATCCTTTACACTTCCTCGATGGCTCGCTATGGCAAGTCACCCTATATCTACCCGTTGTATGGTCTCGGGGAGCTTCCCCAGTCCTTCGCACGTCTATCTGCCATCTACGGTGGGACCTACATGCTTGACAAGCCTGTTCATGAGATCGTGACTGATCAGAGTGGCAACTTTATCGGTGTACGCAGTGGCGACGAGACCGTCAAAGCCAATCAGGTCATCGGCGACCCCAGCTACTTTGGTGCTGGTAAAGAGGCCGAAGGTGGTAAATTACGCGTTGTCGAGGACGGCAAGGTCGTTCGAGCTATCTGCATCTTGAAGCACCCAATCCCTGGCACGGAAGACAGTGACAGTGTCCAAATCATCATCCCTCAGAACCAAGTGAACAGACGAAACGGCATGTATCACTTGTTCCGTTCCTGCATCACTTAGCTCACGTTGCTACAGATATCTATATAGCTATGGTCTCATCAACGCACAACGTCTGCGCTAAAGACGTATACGTTGTCATTGTTAGTACCATTGTCGAGACAGATAAACCAGAGCGCGAAATCATCCCTGGGCTTCAGCTTCTTGGACCTATATATGAGAAGTAAACTCTCGCTTTTGGAGTAGGTACAGTGCTGACTATTAATTATCACAGGTTTGTGAGCGTTAGCCCGCTCTACACGCCTGTATCCTCGGGAG
The DNA here is from genome assembly GCA_038093395.1 of Baorangia bicolor. NCBI lineage: Eukaryota > Fungi > Basidiomycota > Agaricomycetes > Boletales > Boletaceae > Baorangia > Baorangia bicolor. Next base: position 16,791 of record JBBPSC010000182.1, read on the forward strand.
AGGCTGACAACATATTCATTACTCGTTCTTACGATGCAACTTCTCACTTCGAAACCGTCGTCGAGGAGGTTCGGGACGTCTGGAAGCGCATTGTCGGGAAGGACCTCGTCCTCAAGAAACGGGATGCGGAAGCGGAGAACTAGTCGTTCAAGCAGTAGATTATGCATAGTGCATGCCACAGCACATTGTACCCTTGTGAAGCCGTTTCGACCTGTACACTTTATTCATGTGTTTTTTCATCTACTGAGGTCAGCGAAAGCTATCGGAAAACGCATCCATGTTAAATTCTGGGACGTGAACGTCATGCTTTGCTGATTTTATCAAACTTCCTAGCCCAGCTTTGTGAGCGGCAAGATCACTTTCCTCCCTGATAGTTTCTTGTGCTACGCTGTGTGGAGCAAATTCTGGGGATTGCCTTCTTGACAGTGTCTTGGACTCGACATCCATGTCGATCAAGATGGAGGATCTTCTGCGTAAGAAAGGACTGGTAGCTAGAGTCCGGCGTGGCGAGATTGGGCTCGGTGGCCCCTGTGTTTGAGCTGCATCGTTCCGCGCAGCTGTTGTTGGTCGCTCGAAGGACCATGAACGAACAAGGTTAAGTGCCAGAGCATGGCAACCTACACGAACGTCATCTAAATCGCGCGCGCGAAATTGTAATAGGTAACACTCACCCATCCGACAGAACACTCGCGCAACTTGCAGGATAAAATTAAACTCTCTCCTCCCGGAGATCTCACTAGTTCCCGCCGCAGTCTGTAGCGTCTTGGAGCGTAATTGAGAGAACAAGAGCGCAAGACTTGGGTCATCAAAGTGTGGTTCACCAATTTCCAGGTTTTGCATTTCTAGAGAATCAGCCAAATCTCGCAAGGGAGTCTGGGGGGGGTAAGAAGATTGCATGAATACTTGGGACTTATGACTTACCAGGAGTATCCTTACAGACAGATCTCTGCGTCGTAGCAGCCAGAACGCCCAGCTTCCCAGCCACCTGTTTCCTTCGCGGAAGGCAGCCGGCAACACAATGTTGTTCAAGATGTCACGCAATACTTGTCCGTCGTTACCTTGGGTTACGCGTGCCAGGGCTACAGCAAGTTGGAAGTCAGACAGCTGTTTTAGACAAACATTCACAGCATCTTTCAGGCTTCCTCCGAGAAGGAAGAAAGCGGCTGCATATTCTGAGCCCTGAGTTGTCAGCAGAACATTATAACAGCATACATTTACCAACCAAATCGTTGCTTGCTCAACAAAGCATAAGCATTTTTCAGGGCTGCAGTCTTCCAGCGCGGCTGTGTGAAGTCATTCGCTAGGAACTTGAGCATTATTGTCTGCTCCTTATGCCATGCCGCCTGACGCCATAGTCCATGCACCAATTTCACTTTTCCTAATGCGAAGTAGAAGAGCGAGCATGTGGTAGGGTCCCGATTGCCACCTGCCATATATTCGTTTCGAGCAATAACTTCCATGTGCGATTTCTGGCAATTATCCTTATAATAGTGCACCAACAATCATACAGGAATCTCACCATCGTGTCGACTGAAGTCAACCAAATGAATACACCAAGTGCTCGCGCGTCCGACCACAGCATTTTCCCATTGCAAGCCGCGGTAGAGGTGTTCAACAATAGCTCTTGGCTTTCGCTGTGGAACGCCCAGATCATGTCTCTATATCGAAGACGTTCTCTCCAGCCCGTTCGACGAGGAATACCACCTCCTGAGCGAGGACTTCCAGGGTCTGATGCAATTCGGCGGTTTAGGATGTAAAATGAGCGCATGGAAAGCACATAGCGGAGCCCATTGGCGTCCAGTGCTCGCTGCTGCTCGTCGATCTTAGTAGCAAAAAAAGGTTAGCAGAGGCTTCGGTATGATCTGGTTGATCCCAATGTACCCACCTCTAACGTTGTTTGTATGAGAACTATGAGGTGTGCGTGCTCATTAGGCGAAAGATGAGGAAGTGGCTGTAGTTCCAGCTGCTCTATAAGGGATTCCACCATGGATCTGGAGAAAACCTCGTCTATGCTGTGACATGGTCAGGCAAAGAATCATTTAAAGAGGGGTAGACGATGTGCTCACGGGTCCAATTGCTCTGGAGATCCAAACAACAAACCGTAGCAACTTGCGGGTCTCTTGGTCTTGAAATATATATGTAAAACATCTTCGCACACGTAACGATGGAACAGACTCACAAAAAGCGATTGGTCCTCTTGCAGGTAATGTTCGACAGCAAACGGCTGCCAGCAGAAGGGTTTCCCTCCTCTTGTGGCCTGCCCAAGGGAAATGATAATTCGCTTGACTAATGATATCTTTCCTGCACAATGGATGAACGATCGACACGGTGAGCGTCGGTGAAAGGGCCGTACCCCATAGAAGACATTGCAATAACATTTGGGGATGATAATCCGGGAGAGGGCCATTGATCCTGGCAACATGCACGAATAAACTTTCAGTTGTGAAATTAGATCCGTAGGACTGAGTCTGGCCATAGAGAAACATATGATGTCCAACCCCCACTAGTAGAGTACCATTGGCGAGCCAGATTGAATCACTGATTGTGTAGGGAACATATCTGATGGCGCGGAGTCAAAACCCACCCATATTGACGTAGGGAGAGACAACCTTCCAACCTCGATCTTGAAGCATATGGTCCAGGCAGGATCGTCACCAAAATAAGTTTTACGCTGTTGGCATAAGAGCTCAATGTGGTGGGCAAACCCAACGGCAAGTATAGATTGGTTGTCTGGAGTTGACGTCCAATCAAGGTCATAGATAGGTTCGGATGCACTACACATTGAAATGGGGATGTGCCTAGAACAGTGAGAATTCGAGCTCACCTGAAAATCCTTTGATGTTCAAGACCGGAAGCAAATTCTGACTCATTGGAATCCCAGATGGTTAACTCCTGCCCGTCGGGATGACCAGAAACTGACAGTGTCAGATGAACAAGACAGCGTGCTGGACTGCAAAGCGAACGGTACCTAGCACAGACTTTTTCGCTGAGCTGCAGCTTGCCATTCTGAACCCACACCTGCCAGTCCGAACTCTTCCTGTACACCTCCATCCGGGGTTTTTTCCGTGTTCCAAGGTCCAAAAACATAGTTCCCCATCGTCAGAGACACTTAGTAAGTTATCGTGTTCTTCTAGAGTTGAAGTCTTGCTCCATGCCATGGGGTCGACTGCAATTAAGAGCTTCGGTGCCTGGGAGAGCGGGAGGCTGTTGTAGGAATACAACACAAGCGCTGGATGGGGGGAACCAGAGATATGAATGTGGAAAATGAATTTGTCTTCTGTCAGAGCGACTATAGATTCATGCTCTCGCCTTGATGGTGTTGAGAAAAGGTGTGAGACGCGTGGAAGCCGGAGAGTAGAGAGAGGAGTCGAATGCAATGTTAACATGGCCTTATCACTCGAGTAAGTAGCAACAAGTTTCCCTGCCACCCAAAGACCTGAGAATTAACCATGCAGAGGTAATAAACCATACGCACCACCGTCTAAGACTACGACCTGGTCTGCGGAGGGCCATGAATCGAGGCGGGCAAGGTTATGCCCTCCGTCCGTTTCCATCCACGTCTCACCACCATCAGCACGCACAACGGCAACCCCTCGCCCTGCTGGCGTCCTGACGAAGCGCAAAATTTTGCTCTCTTCCAAAGGCATCCGCTCTGGTCCAGCTCCAACTAATTGGAGGCTGTCGGCCCGCCCATTGAGTAATGTGACCGCAGAGATATTGTATGTACGCAATGGTGGTGATGTCACCAAAGTCAGGTTAGCACTCTTACTGCAAGGTAAGAGATAGAGATTCAAGGGAGGTGGAAATAAAGTCCCTGGGAGCGAATGCGAGATGGCGAATTGCCTCAATAGCGTTGGCGGCTTACGATCAATATTCTGGAATCTAGTTAGAAGTGTTCATTCAGATCCTCATGGAACGCTCACTGCTACGGCGCTCAACAGCAGAGAACCATCCGCGAGAACTCGTAAGAACAAATCCCAATCCTCCTCCTCGACATCTCTTAACCTCGATATCTCGACCCTCTTGATCTCCGATGCTTTCAGTACAGTTTTGACAGCTGGCCCGATAACTTCTCTATCCAACCAGATTACCTCTGACTCGGGGCGTAGCATGGGCTGAGACACAGCCGGAAGGACGGGAGAAGAAAGAATGTCAACTGCGAGATGTAATTGAAGTCGTTGAGGTGAGTCGACAACAGGCAAAAATATCCGTAGTACCGAGTCCGAAGTGATCGTAAACAGTGTAGGATCGCCACTATGAATGAGAAATTAGCTCAAGATGCAAATCCCTGTATGTCTACGAACCTTCGAGACAATGGGGAGTATCGCCAGATGACAGATACGACAGGGCGTGGATGTGGCATGCCTTGGGTTAGTTGGCCGGAAGTAGTGGAGTATAATCTAACTCGGTTGTCATCCTGTTGTCATGTTGAGAGGGGCCCGGTAACGCGAAAGCAGAACATACGAAGGACGTAGTCGCAATGTATGTTAGTGTCGGTGCAAGTTTGGCTAAAGAAGGCATGACAACACTAGGATTGCCTGACGAGTCAAGCTAATAGGAGGATTCACCGAGGGCACGTACCGAGTAGCCCACTTCTTGCTCCATGTGAGGAGATCATTCTCGAGAATTAATGTATATACCGAGAGGCCACTTTGACTGCCAACTACGAGTAAACCTGACATTGAATCAGAAGAGCATCAGATCATGCTCGGACGTGGAATTACCAGAACGACAATCCAAGGCAGTAACAAAGTCCCCGTCAGGAAGGACTAGGGACGAGTGGATACGCCAGGTATCCGTCTGAACGTCGGACATGGACCATGCTGCAATGTGCATGTTTATGGAAGCCACGATCTACGCCGAGGATGGGGTGAGGTGATGATGGCATTTCGGGGAACGACATGGCGACGAGTTGACGTACTATTTTCATGGCAGGATCAACAGCGATGCAGGAAACGCGTTCTCCTAGACTTTGCAAGCCAGGAAATACCTCCTGAAAGGCAAGGACGCGGATCAACTGTAGACTGGCTGCATTGAGAACCACGATTGCATCGGCAGACGAGTACAGCTGGAGCAGGCTATGAAATGTGGGTGTGACGGAGTAAAAGTATGCACGTACGATAAGGGTAGCATGAGGGAGGATGAGGTGCTGGAGAGGCCCCGAAGGAGAGCCGGTGAAGGTTCTGAGGAGCTCGAGCATCATGGGACGGCGATGGGGGGTGTCGTCCTCGCCGCTGTCCGTAGTAACTTGCTTATATACAATCATTCCCTCCTTTCTCGCAGGTCCTTCCAAGTTCAAGGCCATGCGGCTCTGCAACTGCATCCCGCTCTCGCTGCTCGTTCTCACTGTCTCCACGACCGCCTCCCAGGTGTCGTGGCAGTCGCAGTCAGTCGTCCAGTCAGACACCTTGGTCGACGTCCTCAACAACGACCTTGACTATACGCTCCTACTATCACTCCTCGCGCGGGCCCGCCTCATCCCAACTCTCAATAAGCTCAACGGTAGCACCTTCTTTGCACCCACCAACGATGCAGTTAAGCGTCATGCCGACAAGAGTACACTATGGCAGAGTCTCCTCTCCGAAGCGCACTCGCTCGTACCCGATAATGTGCAAGAACAGCTCAGACAGCAGCTCTTCTATCATCTTCTCAACTACTCTCTCACTGAACTCCCAGAGGATTCGTCCATGCAGACCCTCAAGACTCTTCATTTCCCTCAGTTACTGGCCGATTCTTCCCCCCACGAACCTCCGTCCTCCCCGTGGTTTCCAATACCGCATGGTTTACTTGGTGACCAACCGCAGCGCCTCAGGCTCGCTTCACGTGATAGTTCAACTTGGGTCGGTGTAGATGCATCCAGTAGCGGGGGTGTGGAGCTGGTCAAGGAGGGGGCAGCAGCAACTAATGGTATCGTATACGGCATCGCCGAGGTACTTGAACCACCCCCAGACCTCAGTGAGTAGCTTCACACTACTTCGTTGTAACACATTGACACATCATCTGTCAGTAACTGTCGTGGGCGGTCTGAAGTCACTTTCTTATTTCCAGAAGGTGCTAACCCCAGAAATTGAACAATTTCTCAAATCCACATCGGAACTGACCCTATTCATGCCTCTGGATTCAGCATGGGAATCCCTAGATCCTCTCGAGCGGCTATATTTGGAGAGTGACTTCGCTGCAGACGACCTTCGCCGTATTTTAGATATGCATGTGGTCTCGGAACCTGGGGTGAGATGGTCGGAGTCATTCCAATCCTCCACTGAATGTATGTAAAATTCAATTCTCTTCCGTTATGCTCGTCTGATTTTGCAGCCAGTAACGACTAGGTACGGCTCCACTCTCGATGTCACGGTCTCTCCTGAAGGCACGATAATATCCGGAGCGAAACTTGTTCATCCTGATGTTTATGCCAGCAACGGCGTCTTACACCTCGTGTCTTCCTTACTGGTTCCCCCAGGGGCTCTCCAGCTGACACCAGAGAAATACCTTTTAGCACTCAACTGCACGTTTTTCGTGTCACTTCTTCACTCGGTTAATCTGGCGCATCTCATCAATAATACTGACAATCAATACACGATCCTTGCGCCAAAGGATGACGTGCTTTCCCTTTTTGCTCATGCCCTGCCTGCATCGGGGTCGCCTGACCTCAAGCGGGTTTTGGAGTATCATTTTCTTCCCGGCCTTTGGAAACCTAATAAGCTTGACAATGGAATGCTACTGGAGACTGAACTCCATGAGCTGGGTTTGGATGACGGCCGTCAGGTAATGCATGTCGATGTCCATGATGGCGAGGAAAACGATGCGGAAGCCCGACATATCACATTCGGCGGCGCAGGTATGATTGGCGAGCATGGTAGGTAAAGTCGCCGCTATGACTCCGCCATCCATTGACCTATCTAACAGTGGAGATCGATAACACAATCATATACTTCATTTCACGACCGCTTGATCCTCCGGTCGACCCTCTCCAGACGGCGCTGCCATCCTTAGACCTCTCTTCCTTCCTTGCGGCCGTCTTCTCGACTTCGCTCGCGGACGTGATTAAAAGGATGCCTCGTACTACCTTTCTCATTCCCCATAACAGCGCATTCAAGCGTCTTGGCCTGTTAGTCAGCGACCACCTGCTTGCCGCATCTTCTAAACAAGACCTGGAGCACGTCATTCTCCATCATATCATTGACAACGTTGAATATTCGAAGAGTCTCGTTGGCGGATCCCAACGCACTTTCGCTACTCTAGAAGGGTCTGACTTACAATTGGAGCGGACTGAGGACGGCCCTGTTGTCATCAGTGCTAGTGGAGGTTGGGCTGGTATGAAGAGCGCGTTATATCCACAAAACACCCTCACGGACACCGGCGTCATACATGAGGTGTCAGACTTGATGATCCCTCGATCGGTGGAACTAAACATTGGAAAACTGATGAAGGCGGGAAAGGCGACCACTATGACGAATGTGATGGCAAAGGCGGGGTTCGATTGGATCCTAGATGGGACTTTGCCGCCAGAAGGGTCGGAGTGGGCGGATCAAGGACTTGGCGGTGGAACGTGGACCTTGCTCTGTCCCACGGATGATGCTTTCAAGAAATATAACCTGACGCAGCTACTCGAAGACCTTGATGGGCTACGTGCAATTGTTAGCCAGCATCTAATCCCGACCCCTCCATCACCTTCCGCCTCCGGTTCGGCCAGTATGATGGATGTACTAAACAACAACCGGCCATTGCCGCTTGACCAGCTTGGCAACTACCCAACGCTTTTATCGCCAAATTCTGCGTACGGAGACATCGTCTTCAAGGAAATGGACGACAAATCAGCAGCGGAGTACATGGTCGGGATCAAGAATGCCCGGGGAACCGATGGAAAAGCTGACTGGGCTCGCGTGTTGAGCTGGGGTCGTACTACCACCGGGAGTGGGACCGGTGGGGTCATTCAGATTGACCGGCTATTGGTCCCCTATCATCCATCATGGTGGATCGAGTACGGCCCACCATCTTTTGTGGGAGCCGTTGGCGTATTGCTTATATGTTCGTTCTTCTATGGAGTGCGCATCTTTTGGAACAGGGACCCGACAGAAGCTACCTATGAGCCCGTCGGAGGGTTTGGTCGGGACTGTGACGACTCGTAGCAACAAGCGATGTGTAGACAGATATTTCTTGCTGGCAACATGTCACCTTGCTTGCAAGGTCATTTCCATGGTCTGTTCGGGTGCAAATCGTACATAAGTACAAATTCATGACATAAGATTTCCATTTTTGTCAAGTTTTCTTCCGGTTTCACCCTGAGGGTGTTCTGACAAGCTGACGTAAGATTTTATGCTCCGATGGATCATGTCACGCTGAGGCTCTGGTCCCGTCTCTGAAACCATCTTGCAGATTGCAACAGATTCACAACTTATAGTCCCACATAGCAAGCCTGTGGTATCATTGTTGCGCGTGCTACGGGCACTTTGCATCTCTATGTCATTTTGCAACTCCGGTGCAGTGATAGTACAACGTCCTTCGGCAACTGTTCCGAGGCGACCAGTCTAACGGCGGAGATTTAAAATGCATCGTGACAATGTGTGACATCCCTTGAAAGTCGCTCAGAGAAATTTTGCAACTCTGTGCTCTTTCGACTTTTTGCACCGGCATCTCTCTGGCACACAAAGCGTTCAACGGATCCTCTCATTTTTGTTGTATAATTGAAGGTAAGGGTTTTCCCCACCTCTCTCTATTTTTTTTGGTTCTCCATCTGTAGAAACACATGAGCTATTTACTTCACATTCAAAGATTTTGCAACTCTGGTGCAGTGATAGTACTCCAAGCTCTACACTGATAGGCTCACAAAGTTACAGCCAATAGCTTGCCTTTGTGTAAAAATAGTCACAACATGAGGCTTCAGTGGGTATCAATCACAGAAGTAATTCCGAGCCCTGATACATAATGAATAATGAAAATGAGCAACTTAGTACTTACATCTGCAAAGCAGACGAGTAACGTTATCGCTTGACGACTCTACCACCGGTCGTTTGAGAGCTGTGATTGGAGGACGGCTAGCAAAAAAGGAGATGTAGGGTCGCCACTATGCTAAGCGAGTCGGGGAGGCTCCCTCCCCCTCGGGTAGCTTTGCAGATGTAGTTACTTAGTTACTTAGTAGGCTAGCTCAGTCGTGAAAGTAGAACCGATTAGTATTGCAGCCCATTGCAAAATGATAGAGCTGATAGTGCGGTTTATAAATTTCTGATGTACAGGTGGACTTTGAATGTGCATCTCCGACTTAAATATCCCAGGTGTACACTGTAGTCATTGCGACTACACCTTTCAAGTAATAAAAAATATAAAAGTGTTCCAAGAGTGTTCCATGAATGCATGTCATTCCATCGGTTATACTATGCTGAAAGTATATAGTGAGACTTCAGCAGATGTGGCGCCACAGGTGACCAGACACCGTGCCGAGAGTTTCCCAGATTAAAGCTCCGAATATCTCTAATTTTGGAAAGCGATCTGTCGTTCTGCAATGGGCTGTGATACCGTGCCGAATGATGAGAATGAGCGACAAACTACTTTATAGTGAGTACCTCAGACTGTCGTGATGAAGAAAGCAACGATCGCGGTCGAACAGAATAATAACATAGATACTAAGGTGACTTAGAAGAACAACCTTGAATTATGGCATGTTGACACGCATTCCAGGCTGTGCTGATCCTGTGGCTTCCGATTGCTTCATATCGTGTCCTAGTGGGCATGTGGCGACTGTATAAAGCTGCCTGCCGCAAGGATTACGCTCTTCCACTCCACCCACCACCATGAGCTCCTCGGGTCACTCTCCTGCAGCTCGTAATCGCAAGCCGGCACCGTGCCGTCTGTACAGTCAAGGGTATTGTCGCTTTGGAGACAAATGCAAGTTCAGTCATGACGGGGATGTGCAGGTAAACCCGCTCC
>JBBPSC010000183.1:0-26684 GCA_038093395.1 Baorangia bicolor
TCGATGGTTTTGGAGCAAGGATTGAGAATTACCCCCTTCGTAAGGCCATGGTCTACTATGACCAGAATAGAGTCGTGGGAGTTGGAGAGGGGGAGGTCGGTGATGAGGTCAACAGAGAGTTGTTTAAAGGGAAGGGAGTGGGAGGAGGGAATCAGAGAGAGAGGGGGAACGGTTGGATGGGTGTTCACTTTGTTTTGCTGGCAAACCGCACAGCCGTCGATAAAGTGTTTCACAAAGGAGGAGAGACCCGGCCACCAGAAGTCGCGTTCGAGGATGGACTTAGTGCGAAAGATACCCATGTGGTCTGAGAGTGGTGAGGAGTGGATGGAGTGGAGGAGGGCAGAGCGAGCTGTAGGAGGAACATACATGCGACCCTTGAAGTAAAGATGACCGTTATCGAAGGTCCAATCGTTTAAGGAGGCGCGGGTGAAGAGGGGGGATCCTTCGTCAAGGGCAGCGAGAGCCTTGAGTACAAAAGGGTCGGCAGTGGTAGATGATTTGATGTGGCATGCAAGGGTGAGATCGAGGGCATTGATAACAACTGGGTCGGGGAGGATGGCGCAGTCTGCGTTGTCAGAGGAGGTGTCAACGTCATCCTTTCGAGAGAGAGCATCAGCAGGGCCCATCTGGGAACCTGGGGTTACAGCCCAGACGATGTCGAAGTCTTGGAGGAAAAGAGCCCAGCGGGCTTGACGACGAGAGAGTTTGCAAGGGTCACGAATATAGGAGAGGTTCTTGTGGTCAGTGATGATAGTGACCGGGTGGGGGGTGCCTTGGAGGTAATGTTTCCATTCGTCAAGGGCGTAGATGACAGCGAGGAGTTCTCTGTCATAAATGTCGTAGTTTCGTTCTGCAGAGGAGAAGGTTTTGGAGAAGTATGCTGTGGGTTTCTTGTCACCGTTGGGGTCGAGTTGCATGAGGACCGCCCCAGCAGCGAGGAGGGAGGCATCCGTCATAACAAAGAAGGGTTTGGCGACATTGGGGATGGCAAGGACTGGGGCAGTGCAAAAGATGTTGTGAAGGGAGTCGAAGGCTTTCTGTTGGAGAGGCGTCCACGCCCATTTCTCATCCTTTCGGGTGAGGAAGGTTAGAGGAGAGACAATGTTGGAGTAGTTGGGAATGAACTTTCGATAGAAGTTGGCGAACCCGAGGAAGGATCGTACTCCTTTGACAGAGGTGGGGGGTTTCCAGTCAGCGATGGCAGAAAGCTTCTTTGGGTCCATACGGACGAGTCCTTGTCCAATGATGAGGCCTAGATATTCCATGGTGGGGGCATCAAAGGCGCATTTGGAGATTTTCAGGGAAAGTTTAAGTTTCCGAAGGCGTTGGAGGACGCGACGAGTGCGTTCATGGTGAAGGGAGAGGGAACCGGTGGTGGCAATGCTGATGTCATCCATGTAAATCTTGAGCCATCGCTCGGCAATCATGTCAGCAAAGTTATGGTTCATGAAAGCCTGGAAGGTGCTGGGGGCGTTGCAAAACCCAAAGAACATGACTGTGGGTTCGAAAAGACCTAGGGGGGTGATGAAGGCAGCTTTCCACTGGTCTTCTTCCTTGATATGAATGTTGTTGTACCCCCATCGGATATCGAACTTGGTGAAATATGTCGCGTCTTTCATGTCATCTATGAGCTCAGGTATGAGTGGTAATGGGTAGGCGTTCCGAACAGTGTGGGAGTTGAGATACCGGTAATCTTGGCAAGGTCGAAGTGATCCATCGCTTTTGGGAACAAAGAAGAAGGGAGAGGCCTGGGGGGATTTTGAAGGAACAATGCAACCGGTCTTGAGATGTTCCTCGACGAAAGCTTTACAAGCTTCCTTTTCAGCTGGGTTAAGGGGGTACACTTTGGCCACCTTAGGGGCGAAGGTGTCTCTGAGTTCAATGGTGTGGTCGAAGGATCGATGCGGAGGAAGTTGGGAGTGCATGGCTTCTGAGAACACATCGGCGTAGTCCTTGCAGAAGTCTGGGATGGATACTTCCTTAGGCTTTTCAGCGATGTTGAGTTGGGTAGATATGGTGACCTTGTTGATGTGTTCCTCATCGGCTCCGTTTGAGGGAGGATACTCACGAAGAGACCACTCAACCCCTTGGGGATACCTTTGAGCAAACAGGGCGGCGATTTCGTGATCAGGGTCAGGGTCAAACCAGTTTGGGTAGAGGGGTTCTTCAGGAGCGGTGGGGCCGATGTTGAGGGTGAAGTGCTTCCAGTTAATCTGAGGATTCCATTTCTGGAGCCAGGGCATTCCAAGTATGACCTGGGGGCGACTCAGGTGGGTGACCATGAGCCTTTCAGTGTCAGAGAACGAGCTGGAGTAGATAGGAACGAAGGCATTGTTCTTGATGGTCCCCTTCTGATTGGGGGTTCCATCAACATTGTAGGCGACGATGGGGTTAGGGAGTGGCAAGGTCTTGAAGTTTCCTGGGGATAGGAGTCGAGGATCGATGAAGTTCCCAGTGGCACCAGAATTGATGAGGGCGGTGGTTTCGACAGTTTGGTTCTTTCCTTGTAGCGAAATGGGAAGATGCAAAGTTCTGTCATTCTTTGGTGCTACAAGTACATGGTTCATGGTAAGGGAAGGAGACATCGAGGCGGCTTCCCTTCTTAAAAATCCCGTGCCTTCTGGATACGTGCGAGAGACACTGAAGCGATTTCTTCGGAGGGTTCTTCATAGCAGGTTTTGAGAACCTCAAGGATTTCTCCTTCATCTTTGCCTGAGGTTTTGAGTGAGTTGACATACTCATCGAGGTGGGAGCGTGGCGGGGTGGGGGTCTCTTCCTTGGGAGGGGAAGTTTCCATGGTGCGAATGTTCTGGGGGCGTCGAGAGGTCTTTGGGAAGGAGGAGAACTGGGTGCAGTTTGGGGCGCTGTGGCCTGGTTTGCGACAACGGAAGCAGAGCTTGTCTTTGATGCATTGAGCTCGATTAGCAGGGGTAAGTTTAGTGATGGTGACAGCATCAACATCCATGGCATTGGGGTCCTTTGTGGGGTGAGGGGAGGACGAGGGTTGGAGATGACCTTTCCTAAGGGCGAGGATGTGCATCTTCTGCGTATGGAAGGTCTTGGCTTGTTCAATCCACTTGAAGAGCGTGGTAGGGGGGGCGGACATGGAGAGGATCATGCCGACAAGGCATTGGTCTAATCCGATGGAGAATTGGTCAGTGAGGGTGACCTCATCAGTGATTCCCGCTTTACATGCAAGGTTCTGGAAGTCGGTGATGTACTGTTGGAAACCATCGTCAGTGGTTCCGTCAGGGAGGCAAGTGGACTTCTGGGTGAGCTTGGTGAGGTTTAGGCGAGCTGTGGACTTGGTGTCGAATGGGTAGAAGGTGGTTTCAAAGTTGGAGGCGAAGTAGTCAAAGGTTTTCTTGTTGTTAGGAGTGGCCGAGTTGGCCATTTTGTTATACCACATCTCGGCGAAGGAGGCGCCTCTTCCTGCACTCATCTTGTTGAGGGTGGTCATGATCTTGTCTCCGTCAGTGGTGTACAGGGAGGAGTTGAGGGCAAAGTAAGCCTTCATGGCTTTGATCCATCGGGGGGCGTCGTCGGACTGGCCCGAAAAGTCGGCTGGGAGGGCCGCTTTGAATTCGGGGGCTCTGGTGGACATGGTTGGCAATGTGGGACGAGGTGGAGACGCTGGGGGCGTGGATGTTCTGGGTGGGGGTGCTAGTGGTGTTGACGACCTGGCTGATCCAAGGACTCGACGCTGTCTGAAGCTGGGTGGGGCAGGGATTTCTGATGTGGCAAGGTTTTCTACGTCTGGGATGTCGACGTCGTTGTCTTCGTCAGGGCTGCGGAATAGTCCGAAGCGACTCGTGGTGACTGTGGTAAAGGTTCTTCACCTGAGAAGGTGGGACCACGGAGATTCTTGATCTTTTGTTACGCGAAGTGTACCGAGGGAGACTCGTTCAACAGGGATACTCCACAGGCGATGCTCACGAAGAGACCGACGTCTGGGGAGCTGCGAGGATAACGAGGTACTAGGACGAGGGAGTCTCAGAGAGACTAACAGGGATGCCCAGGGGTGCTGGGTCTTTATACGAGATTGCCTAGGGTTACTAAGTCTTGGACGAGAAGAGGAGCGTCGACAAAAGAGTCACACTAGGAGGCGAGGACAAGGACTTAGGAGTGGAAGCTGGACTTCCAGGGTGATTCAAGAAGGTATGCTTGTTAAGCGCAGATCAAGAATAGAGAAGTACAGGAGGAGCGATGTAGATATATATATACACACCAAGAGAGTGCACGGACCAAGCTCCTCATAAGGAAATGAAAAAAGGAGAATCGGATGGAAGGCTTAAGGGACACGGACCATTGTGAGAGAAATGGTAAGGAGATAGGCGAGTCCAAGGAACAGTGTTCAAGGTAAGAGAGAAACAAGAGTAAAGTGGGAAGGGTCAGCGTGGATGATGAGAAGAGCGGAAGAAATGGAAGCTGACCGACCGTGCCAAGTACGAGTAAGGGAATGATGCGTACAAAGCAGAAGGCGAGAAGAATGAAGAAAGAAAACTGTAACAATATAGGGCTGTATGACTTGGAAAGGAGTTGGCTATGCTGCCAAGATTGATGGTAAGATGGATGATGATCTTACCTTCAAATTTTGAAGGATGAACTTCAGAATTCTCTGGAGTTTCATGATCATGATCTTTCTGAAGTCATCTTTCAGCAAGATAATGATTCCAAGCACACCTGCAAGAAGGTCAAGGAGTGGCTAGGTAAACAGGAGTTTGAGACTATAGTATGGCCTGCACAGTCTCCAGACCTCAATCCCATAGAACATCTTTGGAGTCACCTCAAAAGGAGGCTTGCAGAGCATAAATACTCTCCCAAGGGAATATTGGAGTTGTGGAGAAGGATTGAAGAGGAATGGGACAAGATACCAGCTAAGGTGTGTCAGGGATTGATTGAAAGCATGCCTAGGAGGATTGAGGCAGTGCTTAAAGCCAAAGGAGGCTATACCAAGTATTGATATCTTCCAAATATCTTAATCCTAACTACAAATTGTGAAACTATTACAATGATATCTCTGTCTTAATATGGGCATATTTTCACACCCTTTGGGCCAAATCACATGACCCAGGGACTGTTCTGTAGCCAAGGGCTAGTAGTTCCCACGCCCCCACCAAACCTAAGCGGAATTCCCACACCTTCAAACACTATATCATATACACTACAAAAGTACAAAACATTGTAACAGTTTTGCAAGTTACTGTATTTCCTATTGTGGAGTAATGTGAGCCTTGCTCACACCTCCTAATCCTTCACAAATCAGACATTATCCTTATGTACATAGTATCAAGGAAGGACTCAAGGACAAGGTACCCAAAACTTATCATAAATTCCTGGATGTATTCTTAAAAAAGGAGTCAGAATGGCTCCTAGAGTGAAAGCACTGGGATCACACCATAGACTTAAAAGAACATTTCATTTCAAAGAAAGGTTGGGTGATTCCACTATCCAATTCTGAAATGAATGAAGTCTGAACCTTTATTGAGAAAGAACTCAAAAAAGGATATATTCATCCTTTGAAATCTTCTTAGACAGCACCAGTCTTCTTCATTCTCAAAAAAGATGGGAAGAAAAGACTAGTTATGGACTATTGTTATCTAAATGAAGGAACTATTAAAAATGCTTACCCACTACCTTTAATTCCACAGCTTATTGACTGCCTAAAAGGGGCAGATTTATTTACTACCATGAACTTAAGATGGGAATACAATAATGTCCACATCAAAGAAGGGGACAAATGGAAGGGGGCCTTTATTACACCTGTGGGAGCCTATGAATCCACAGTAATGTACTTTGGCATGACAAACTCCCCTCCTACATTTCAACAAATGATGAACAACATATTTAATGATATGTATGCAGTCATAATTATTTACATAGATGATGTCATGGTCTTTATCAAAGGTAAAACTATGGAGGAACATGAGGCAATAGTCAAAGAAGTATTGCTCAGACTCCAAGAAATCGACCTTTATGCCAAATCAGAAGAGTGCTTCTTCTCGAAAAAGAAGGTGGACTTTTTAGAAATGGTAGTATCTAAAGAGGGGGTTGAAATGCAAGAGAAGAAGGTAGCTGGGGTATTGGATTGGCCAGTTTCAACACGCCTCAAGCAATTACAAGCCTTCCTTAGCCTCTGTAATTATTATTGAAAATTCATAGAAGAATTCACCAATGTAGCTTGCCCCCTTAACAATCTTATTAAGAAAGATGTTATATCCAAATGGGAATTGGAACAACAAGCTGCATTTGAAATCTTAAAAAAGAAATTCACTACAGCCTCCTTATTGGCATACTCAAATAGAGACATGAACATGCATATAGAAATGAATGCTGTTGCAAACACATTACATGACATATTGTTACGCTTTTTCCTCTTTATTGTTCTATTTACCTTGTTACTTTGCAACTTGTCACTCGTACATGGTGTGGTAGGTCGGCTTCCATCACTTCTGCTTCACTAATCCTTGCTGACCCCTCCGATATTATCATTACTTATTTGTTACCTTAGCTCCCTTACATGGACTTATCCTCCTCCGCAGTCGCCTCTCTAATGACGACGAGTGTTTCCATCTGTTTCCATCTGTTTCCATTTGTTTCCATTCTTTTAGTCAGCCTGGTCTGTGCGCGTGCTCTCCACCTATTTAAACCTATGCTGTATCGTTTGTATCTCTATTCTTGATCTACACTATACAAGCATACTTTCTTGAATCACTCGGAAGTCAAGCTTCCTTTCCTAAGCCCTTGTCCTTGTCTCCAAGCGTGACTCTTTGTCGATGCTCTCCTCCTCGTCCAAGACCTAGTAACCCTAGGCATCCTCATATAAAGTCCCAGCGCCCCTGGGCATCCTTGTTGGTCTCCCTGAGACTCCCTCGTCCTAGTATCTCGTTATCCTCACAGCTCCTCAGACGTCGGTCTCCTCGTGAGCATCGCCTGTTGAGTATCCCTGTTGAATGAGACCCCTTTGGTACGCTTCGCATAACAAAAGATCAAGAATCTCCGTGGTCCCACCTTTTCAGGTGAAGAACCTTTACCACAGTCACCACAAGTCACTTCGAACTATTCCGCAGCCCTGATGAAGACAACGACATCAGAATCCCTGACATAGAAAACCTTGCTATACCAGAAATCCCTGCCCCACCTAGTTTTAGACAATGTCGAATCCTTGGACCAACCAGGTCATCCACACCACTAGCACCCCCACCCAGAGCATCCACACCCCCAGCGTCTCCACCTCGCCCCACATCGCCAACCATGTCCACCAGAACCCCAGAACTCAAGGCGGCCCTCCCAGCTGACTTTTCGGGCCAGTCCGACGATGCCCCCCGATGGATCAAGGCCATGAGGGCTTACTTCGCCCTCAACGCCTCCCTGTACACCACTGACAGAGACAAGATCATGACCACCCTCAACAAGATGAGCGCAGGAAAAGGTGCCTCCTTCGCTGAGATGTGGTATAATAAAATGGCCAACTCAGCCACTCCTAACAATGAGAAAACCTTTGACTACTTCGCCTCCAACTTCGAAACCACCTTCTACCCATTTGACACCAAGTCCACTGCTCACTTGAACCTCACCAAGCTCACCCAGAAATCCTCTCACCTCCCTGACGGAACCACAGACGATGGTTTCCAACAATACATCACTGACTTCCAGAACCTCGCCTGCAAAGCAGGAATCACTGATGAGGTCACTCTCACTGACCAATTCTCTATCAGACTAGACCAATGCCTTGTCGGTATGATCCTCTCCATGTCTGCCCCCCCTACTATGCTCTCCAAGTGGATTGAACAAGCCAAGACCTTCCATACACAGAAGATGTGCATCCTCACCCTTAGAAAGGGCCACCTCCAACCCTCGTCCTCTCCTCGCCCTTCAAAGGACCCCAATGCCATGGATGTTGACACTATCACCATCACTAAACTCACTCCTGCTGATTGAGCTCGATGCATCAGAGACAAGCTTTGCTTCCATTGTCGCAAACCTGGCCACAGCGCCCCAAACTGCACCCAGTTCTCCTCTTTCTCAAAAACCCCTTGATGCCCCCAGAACATTCGCACCACAGAAACCTCCCCTCCTAAGGAAGAAACCCCTGCCCCATCCCGCTTCCGCCTTGACAAGTATGTCAACTCGCTCAAAAATCTCTGGCAAAGACAAAGGAGAAATCCTTGAGGTTCTCAAAACCTGCTATGAAGAACCACCCAAAGAAGTCGCTTCGGTGTCCCTGGCACGCATCCAGAAGGCACAGAATTTTTAAGAAGGGAAGCCGCCTCGACGTCTCCTTCCCTTACAATGAACCATGTACTTGTAGCACCAAAGAATGACAGAACCTTGTGTCTTCCCATCTCACTACAAGGAAAGAACCAAACCATCGAAACCACTGCCCTCATTGACTCTGGTGCAACCGGAAACTTCATCGATCCTCAACTCCTGCCCCCAGGAAACTTCAAAACCTCACCACTTCCCAGCCCCATCATTGCCTACAACGTTGATGGAACCCCCAATCAAAAGGGAACCATCAAGAACAATGCCTTTGTCCCTATCTACTCCAGCTCATTTTCCGACACTGAAAAACTCATGGTCACTCACCTGAGTTGTCCCCAGGTTATACTCGGAATGCCCTGGCTTCAGAAATGGAACCCTCGAATCAATTAGAAGCACTTCACCCTCAACATCGACCCCACCACTCCTAAAGAACCCCTCTACCCCAACTGATTTGACCCTGACCCTGACCACGAAATCGCCACCCTGTTCGCTCAAAGGTATCTCCAAGGGGTTGAGTGGTCTCTTTGTGAGTATCCTCCCTTGAATGGAGCCAATGAGGAACACATCAACAAGGTCACCATATCTACCCAACTCAACATCGCTGAAAAACCTAAGAAAGTATCCATCCCAGACTTCTGCAAGGACTATGCTGATGTGTTCTCAGAAGCCATGCACTCCCAACTTCCCCCACACTGATCCTTTGACCACACCATCAAACTCAGAGATACCTTCACCTCCAAGGTGGCCAAGGTGTATCCCCTTAACCTGGCTGAAAAAGAGGCTTGCAGAGCCTTCATTGAAGAACATCTGAAAACCGGTTGCATTGTCCCCTCGAAGTCCCCCCAAGCTTCTCCCTTCTTCTTTGTTCCCAAGAGCGATGGATCACTTCGACCCTGCCAAGATTATCGGTATCTCAACTCCCATACTGTCCGAAATGCCTACCCCTTACCTCTCATACCCGAGCTCATCGACGACATGAAGGACGCCACATACTTCACCAAGTTTGATATCCGATGGGGATACAACAATATTCACATCAAAGAAGAAGACCAGTGGAAAGCCGCCTTCATCACTCCCCTTGACCTTTTTGAACCCACAGTCATGTTCTTCAGCTTTTGCAATGCCCCCAGCACCTTCCAAGCCTTCATGAACCACAACTTTGCTGATATGATTGCTGAACGCTGGCTCAAGATCTACATGGACGACATCGGCATTGCCACCACGGGTTCTCTCTCCCTTCACCACGAACGCACTCGTCACATTCTCCAACGCCTCCGGGAGCTCAAACTCTCCCTGAAGATCTCCAAATGCACCTTTGATGCCCCCACCATGGAATATCTTGGCCTCATCATCGGACAAGGGCTCGTCCACATGGACCCAAAGAAGCTCTCTGCCATCGCAGACTGGAAACCCCCTACCTCTGTCAAAGGGGTAAGATCCTTCCTCGGCTTTGCCAACTTCTACCAGAAGTTCATTCCCAACTACTCCAACATTGTCTCTCCCTGAACCTTCCTCACCTGAAAGGACGAGAAATGGGCTTGAACTCCCCTTCAACAAAAAGCCTTTGATTTCCTTCGCAATATCTTTTGCACTGCCCCAGTCCTTGCCATTTCTGATGTCTCCAAATCCTTCTTTGTCATGACAGACGCCTCCCTCCTTGCTGCGGGTGTGGTTCTTATGCAACTCGACCCAAATGGTGACAAGAAACCCACAGCCTACCCCTCCAAGACCTTCTCCTCCACAGAGTGAAACTACGACATTTATGACCAGGAACTCCTTGCTGTCATCTATGCCCTTGATGAGTGGAAGCATTACCTCCAAGGCACCCCCCACCCGGTCACAATCATCACTGACCACAAAAACCTCTCCTATATTCAAGATCCTCGCAAGCTTTCTCGTCGTCAAGCCAGATGGGCTCTCTTTCTCCAAGACTTCAACATTGTCTGGGCTGTGACTCTGGGCACCCAGATGGGCCCTGCTGACGCTCTCTCTCAAAAAGATGACATTGATACTTCCTCCGACAATGCAGACTGTGCCATCCTCCCTGACCCAGTTGTTATTAACGCCCTTGACCTCACCCTCGCTCGCCACATCAAATCCTCCACCACCTCTGACCCCTTTGTTCTTAAAGCTCTCGCTGTCCTCGATGAAGGATCCCCCCTCTTCACACGTGCTTCCCTTAATGACTGGACCTTCGATAATGGTCACCTTTACTTCAAAGGTCGTATGTATGTCCCTCCTACAGCTCACTCTGCCCTCCTCCACTCCATCCACTCCTCACCACTTTCGGGTCACATGGGTATCTTTCACACTAAGTTCATCCTCGAACGCAACTTTTGGTGGCCAGGTCTCTCATCCTTTGTGAAACATTTCATCGACGGCTGTGCGGTTTGCCAGCAGAACAAGATGAACACCCATCTGACTGTTCCCCCTCTCTCTCCAATCCCCTCCTCCCACTCCCTTCCCTTCAAACAACTTTCCATTGATCTCATCACTGATCTCCCCATCTCCCACTCCCACGACTCTATTCTGGTCATAGTAGACCATGGCCTTATGAAGGGGGTAATTCTCACTCCTTGCTCCAAAACCATTGACGCTGCTGGTGTAGCACAAATCTTTTTCGATCACATGTTCAAAAGATTTGGACTTCACGAAACCCTTATCTCAGACCGAGGCCCACAATTCGCATCTGCTTTTGCAAGAGAACTCGCATGACTCCTGAAGTATGATGTCCATCTCTCCACTGCCTACCACCCTCAAATGGATGGACAAACCAAACGAACCAATCAGGAATTAGAAACCTATCTTTGGATCTTTTGCGCCAATAACCCCTCTTCCTGGGCCTCCTCCCTTATCACCGCTGAATTCCACCACAACTCCGCCCCCCATAGCTCCACCAAGAAATCCCTGTTCTCTCTTCTCTATGGCTACGAACCCCATTCCTATCCCCCTCTAGGAAAGACCTTCCTCCCCGCTCTCGAGAATCGTCTCTCCTTCCTCGATGAAGCTCACAAGGAAGCCCTTGCAGCACACGATTCAGCTCGCAAAGTGATGACTTCGAGATCAGTCCGTCACTTCTCCCCATAGAAAGTGGGTAACAAGGTGTGGTTAGAAGCCTCTCATCTCCGCCTTCATTACCTGTCTAGGAAACTTGCCCCCAAGTGATATGGTCCCTTCGAGATCACTCAGGTACTATCCCCTCTTACCTACCGACTTCGCCTCCCTCCCATATGGAAAATCCATGATGTTTTCCACACCTCACTACTCTCCCCTTATCGCTCCACTGAAACACATGGTCCCGCCTTCTCGTCTCCCCCTCCTGACGTTATAGATAACGAAGAAGAATACGAGGTCGAGGCCATTATCTCCCACAAGGGCCCAGCTAACTGTCACCGGTTCCTGACCACATGGAAAGGTTACCCATCATCCGAAAATACATGGGAACCAGCTTCTAATCTCCGTCATTCCACCGCTCTCCTCGCTGCCTATAAGAAATGACACCGATTATAAAAGAAAGACCCCAGAGAATGTTCTACCTTGGCCCTCCTTGCATCTACCCAATCAACTCCTCCACCAATCCCATGTTAGAAATCCTACCTTTCCTCATTGTTTTCTTCTTCTTAGTTGTTGGTCTTTCCATCCATTGTGCCCGCTCTGCTTACTCCAGTCCCACTCTTCTCATTATCACTGCTGTCTTTTTCGTCATTTTTCTCGTTCACCTTGTTCACACTCTTACCTGAGAACATTGTTTATGTTCTTCAACCTTATCCTAGCCCAACATGCAGTCTCCCTCCTTGGATACCACATCTCCTCAGCCCTCTCCCTCATTCAGTTCGTATTCTTCCTTGCGTTCTCATTCAGTATTACCTTGTCTTCTGCCTGAATCCGGGCGAAACATGCTCTTCGCCGCTGTTTTAGACACTCCCACTCTTCTCCACGCCATCGAAGAAGACCCCCTCTTTGAAGAGGACTACATATCCCAGTCTCTCATTCGCGCCTTTCATGGTATTGCCCGTACACAATGTCTTTTGAACCTCTCTCAGAACTCAAACCTCGCCTTACACACGTCTCTGACTGAGATTCCATTCCATATTCTCAGCACACTCTATGACCATGGCTTTTCCACCTTTATTACCTCCATTCCTCCTGCTACAATTTACCCCACTTTTCGTCGCATTTTCCTTTCTCTTACCCAAGAACAACGTGACAATTACTTGGAACACTCAGACGTACTTCCCTCCAACAGAACCCTCTCCTCACCCACTGCTCCTACCTCCGCCCTTGCCACTTGCCACTCCTCTCCTCCTCCTGAACCATCCCCTGCCTCCATCAACAGTGATAACGACTCCCCATCCCTCAGTTGGAACTGCAGATTTTCAAACCCCCCCACGGACAGCGCACTTTATCCTCCCCCACTTGAGTCATGCCCCCATCCTCTCGACTCCCTAGAGCCCAGGTGAACTCCCTCACTGTGTGCTTCCATTGTTGTTTCAATCAAGGACATTTTCAAAAGGATTACCCTACATATTCATGTCCCCACTGCCGTCAGGTCTGCCCTGGACATCTCGCTCGAGATTGTCTCACCATCCAATGTGGCAGTTGTCTTAACTGGGGCCACTCCAACCAACATTGTTCCCATCGTAACTGTTCAATCTGTTCTCAGGCAGGACATGTGGCAGACAACTGTCCTTTTGACCGTCTCTCCCCCTCTCAGGCACACACCATCCATGGAGGACCCTCTATCCCCAGCATCTGAGCTGAGAAGGCGAGGACATTTTACTATCGAGCCAGGAGCTCGAAGGTACGAAGGGGGTAATGTTACGCTTTTTCCTCTTTATCGTTCTATTTACCTTGTTACTTTGCGACTTGTCACTCGTACGTGGCGCGGTAGGTCAGCTTCCATCACTTCTGCTTTGCTAATCCTTGCTGACCCCTCCGATATTATCATCACTTATTTGTTACCTTAGCTCCCTTACATGGACTTATCCTCCTCCGCAGTCGCCTCTCTAATGATGATGAGTGTTTCCATCTGTTTCCATCTGTTTCCATTTGTTTCCATTCTTTTAGTCAGCCTGGTCTGTGCGCATGCTCTCCACCTATTTAAACCTATGCTGTATCGTTTGTATCTCTATTCTTGATCTACGCTATACAAGCATACTTTCTTGAATCACTCAGAAGTCAAGCTTCCTTTCCTAAGCCCTTGTCCTTGTCTCCAAGTGTGACTCTTTGTCGATGCTCTCCTCCTCGTCCAAGACCTAGTAACCCTAGGCATCCTCATATAAAGTCCCAGCGCCCCTGGGCATCCTTGTTAGTCTCCCTGAGACTCCCTCATCCTAGTATCTCGTTATCCTCACAGCTCCTCAGACGTCGGTCTCCTTGTGAGCATCACCTGTTGAGTATCCCTGTTGAATGAGACCCCTTTGGTATGCTTTGCGTAACACGTATCCCATGACACTATCTTTTTATCTTATTTTTTTTTTCCAAGTCATGTGACTTCTCTTCTTTTCAATCACATGACTGTGAGAAGGTCTAGACCTGATCACATGACTTTGTTCTCAAACCAAAGGGCTAGACCCTTATCTCTTATCTATGACATCATAGTACAAATGGTCTAGGCTATGACACATGCTGATGTTATTGCCTCTAATCCTCAACATAAGTTATACTTAGCCTACCCTAAAGTACCTGCCCTAAAACATAGTCAGTAGGTATATAATCTGAATGAGCACCACCAAGAACTTTAGTCAAGTTCTTGTTGGTTTCCCCCACTGTTCTTTTCTCTAAGCAAGCTTCTGGTGTGATTTGGCCCAAAACTGTACAGTTTTGAGGTTGTCAACAAATGCTAGTGACATTGCTATAGGTGCCTTTCTATCAGTATTATATAAAGATGGTTTGTGGAGGTCTTGCACTTTCATTTCTCATTCATTTAACACTCAGGAGCATAATTACCCTATCTATGACAAAGAGACTCCTAGCAGTAATTCACACTTTAGAAGAATGGCAGCATTACTTTATTGGTAGAGAGAGATTTGAGATCTGGACAGATCACAAAAATCTCAAATACTGGAAAAAGCCACAGATGTTATCCCAACATTAAGCCAGATGGCATGTGATGCTAGAAGAGTTCAACTATGTCACATTGTACAAACCTGGAGCATCCAATGATTGTGCTAATGTCCTATCTAGATGACCAGATCATGGAGATGCTGTTCAAGATCACAACACAAACATTACAGTATTACCTCCTTCTATTTTTATAAACAATCTTACACTATCCTCTTCCTTCTACAAAAAAATATTATGGATGTTTCAAACTTCAACTTCAATTTGGAACAAGCTGTGTTTATCAATAAAAACAATAAAGTTTTCATTCCTGAACCTTTATGCTTCAAACTCTTAAATATTTGTCACAATTCTCTCATTGGAGGACATTCTGAACAAGCAAGGACAATTCATCTTCTCACATGATACTTTATGTGGCCTGGAGTTATAAAGGATGTCAAACAATACATAGATCACTGCACAGTGTGCACCCTCACAAAGGGTAAGCAAAAAGCACCTGCAGGTAAACTTATGCCACTCCCAGCGGCTAAACACCCTTGGGAAGACTTATCCATTGACTTTATTACTGGACTTCCTTTATCTTTATCCTTTGATTCTATTTGCATTATTGTAGACCACTTCTCTAAAGAAGTTGTCTTTATATCATGTTTTAAGACATGTTTATCTAAAGTATTTTTAGAGACAATATTTGGTGTAATCACAGACTCCCGTCTACTATAGTGTTAGATAGAGGACTGCAATTCATATCAGACTTTACCACCAAGCTTTGCAAGCTCCTAGGGATTTCCTAGAAAATCTCCACTGCATACCATCCACAAACAGATGGCCAAACTGAATAAGTTAACTGAGAATTCAAACAGTATCTTTGCATGTTCATTGCAAAGAAGCAGGATACATGAGCTTCTTGGATAAAAATGGTACAATTTCATCACAACAATTCACTTTTCATGGCTACTGGATCAATTCCCTTCATCATCAGGAGATATAGGAAGCCTTAGAAAAAACAAGAGAGAGGATGATGTCACAGGCTGACAAAAGCAGGTCAAACACCCTGGAATATCAGGTTGGAGAAAAAGTCTGGCTTTCTACAGAAAAATTCAAACTTCCTTATACCACAAAGAAATTGACACAAAAATGAATAGAACCTTACTATTACAGGTCTAACATTTTCTCTCTTATTTTCTCTTCTTATCTTATCTTCTTATCTTATCATGTCACATGATCTTATCAAAGATCTAATTGTTTAACTATCATGAACACTCATCTTATCTTTTGAACTTAGAACTTTTCACATACAAGAACACTCTTTCTAACAGATCTTAGATCCTCTTTTGCCTAGCACTGTTTCACTTTTCACTCATCACAGTGCAGGCTTCTCTTCCATTCTACATGCATTGCACAAATGCCATTCTTCCACTTCCATTATGTGGCTATGCAAACCTATGCTGCCACACCATGCTTTATGCATATGTTTACTTTATCATAGATTAGTTGTATACAGGTGTACACAACCCATGTAGTATATAAGCTTGCAACTAGCAGCCAGAGAACTCCAGTCTAGTTCTCTTGGTCTTTCCCTCAAAAGATCAGAGTAGTCTTTAAGCCTCCTCACCATTTCCCAAGTCTAACTGTTTTAGTGCAACCTTTGGAGCTTACGCTTTTTGGGTTGTTTCACTTACAAAGTCATAAAAGTCCTGCCTAATGTGGTCCAACTTCATTTACCTAAAATCATCAATATCTATTTGGTGGTTAACATATCTCAGGTAAAACCTTACTGAGAACCCTTAGCTGGTCAACCATCCATATGACCAGATGCAATACAGGTGGGCGAAGAAGGATATGAGGTTTATGAGGTGGACTACATTATCACTTCTAGAATGAAAAAGAAGAAGCTAGAATATCTGGTTTACTGGAAAGGATGGAATGAAACAGATTGCACTTGGGAATCAGTAGATAATCTATCCAAACATACTAAAGATGTAATCTTTGACTTCCACAACACCCATCCTTCAGCACTATGTAAACTCTGTGGCATAACAATTGAGGACTTTTCCACTTTCTTTGAAAAATATGGTGAAAATGTTAATATGAAATATATGGCTACTTATCTGGAATATAAGTCATAAAGAGGGGGTAGTATTACAAACACCACTAAAGACACTGTACTTTTACACTTCTTACTACTTTGAACTTTATCATTTCAAACCTTTTGATAGTCACATGGCCTTAGCACATGATTACAAAACCTTCAACTGTCATGTGATCCAAAGCACATGACCATGGGAAAGATCAGGTGACAGAGTCTAGACTCTGCCCCTATCTCAATCACACTTCATTATACATCATCATTATCTATAGGTTATGAGATAACTTTTGCTTTGTCCTGGTTACACCTTTATTACCTGATTACCATGTATGTATCTTTTATCTTGTAGCATAGCATGGTCTGTGCACAAACTTGTACAACATAAAAGGCTGGTGTAAATGGCTGAAGTCTTCAGTCATTTCCACTTGTCATTGGCTGCCCATTCATGCATCACTATCTCCTTAGTGGGGTCTAGCATTGAAGAACTTTGATTAAGAAAGTGGCTCTTTGACTTCACTATCCTGCCAGTGCCTAGTGTGCACTGTGAGATAGAAGTTTCTCTTGTGCACAATCATCATCCTTATGCTTGTTACACTTTTTCCTCTTTATCGTTCTATTTACCTTGTTACTTTGCGACTTGTCACTCGTACATGGTGCGGTAGGTCGGCTTCCATCACTTCTGCTTTGCTAATCCTCGCCGACCCCTCCGATATTATCATCACTTATTTGTTACCTTAGCTCACTTACATGGACTTATCCTCCTCTGCAGTCGCCTCTCTTATAACGACAAGTGCTTCCATCTGTTTCCATCTGTTTCCATTTGTTTCCATTCTCTTAGTCAGCCTGGTCTGTGCGTGTGCTCCCCACCTATTTAAACCTATGCTGTATCGCTGGTATCTCTATTCTTGATCTACGCAATACAAGCATACCATCTTGAATCACTTGGAAGTTTAGCTTCCTCTCCCAGACCTTGTCCTCATCCCTCAGCGTGACTCATTGTTGACGCTTCTTTCCTCGTCCAAGACCTAGTAACCCTAGGCATCATCGTATAAAGCCCCAGCGCCCCTGGGCATCCTCGTTAATCTCTTTGGAGATTCCCTTCATCCCAGTATCTTGTTATCCTTGCAGCTCCTCAGACGTCAGTCTCCTCGTGAGTATCGCCTGTTGAGTATCCTCGTTGAATGAGACCTCTTTGATACGCTTTGCGTAACAATGCCTTAATTGGTACAGGTCACAACAGAACCCACAGGATCCTCAAGAAATGTCCAAAGTCCCACTGTCTGAATGCCCTCAAGTTCATGGCCACATACACACTCATAATTCAGCATCATCCCAATATTATGCTCCAAGTGATCTAAGTGGTGTTCAAGGCATGTGCACAGAGTATATTCACTCAACACCAAACTGGAGGAATAAAGGCCCCTACCATGACTGTGTCTTCATTGGCATAGAAGAACATACCACTATTGAGACAGAAATACATGCCTATGAAGTTGTGTGTGTGCTCACTTTCTTTTCATTCCACAACAAACAAGACTATTTATCCCTGTGCTGTGGTCCAGTGGTTCAACAAAATTGGAAATGGACCTGATGAAAACATGGGCATGTGGAAGATTCACACTGTAGTACTCTCCAATCACTCCCCCCATATTGCTATTGTGCACATTGACATAATATATTATGCTGCTCATCTTATTTCTGTCTATGGGAATGGGCCCATTCTACAAGGTATCACCCCATCAAATGTATATGATGCCTTTCATATATTCTATGTCAATAAATTCATCAATCACCATGCATTCATGATCACCAGCTGATTTTCTCCTACTCCCTACTCTTCTATCACCAAGATCTCTTCCAGGCAGCACCCTCCCCTTTCCTCTCACTCACAAGATCACCTACACAAAGTCTGTATGAAAGTGCAGTGGTGTTGGGAGGGCCATACATAATGTTAGGATTAGGTAGGCATGCTCTTTCCTTTCCAATCCTCACTTACACACTGGTAGTCACTGAAACTCACCAAGACACTTTTGACATGCAAGAATCTCAAGAAAGAAAATATATGGCAAGTCATGCAAGTTTGGAAAAAAGACTCAAATTCACAGAGCTAAAGCACAAGTTCCCTGTCCTGGGAACCAAGGAGAATGAGGAATTGTTGCACAAGAAAGAGTGGGTTGTAAAGAAGCTAAGAGTAGAATCAATGAAGTATGATTGTGTATTCCACACTCCTTGGTCATTGATTGACTCCCCTTATAGCTACATCACCAACCTGAAGATTTGCACCAGAGAGAGTGGCAACTCTGATACACCTTTCCTCCAAACTGAAGCTGCCATCCATCTGAGAAAGCATCTCACTATTGGAAATACACCAATAAAATATAGGAGTATTCCAACAGCACAGTGGCAATAGGGATATGAAACTGAGTAGAAGAACTTACTTAGTGACGTTGGATAGGTCAAGTGATGAACAAGTGTAGAACTTGGTATAATCAAGTTCTAGATGGAGAGTAGATTGAATGGTGTATTCAAGTTCTAAGGAGATATCACCATAAGGCCTCTCCTTATATACATGTAACATATAAGATTCAAGAGGAGTCTGAACCTATCATGTGACATGAGAGATATCAGCTATAGGCTAGATATATGTATCACTATAGATACTGTGAGAGCAGTATCTGCCATAGGCTAGAACCTATAATCATAACCATATGAGTCATGGTATAACAATAGGAGTTGTTACAGTTTTCTTTCTTTCTTCGCCGCATCTCTTCCTCGTTGTACATCGTTCCCTTACTCGTACTTGGCGTGGTCGGTCAGCTTCTATTTCTTCTGCTCTTCTCATCATCCACGCTGACCCTTCCAACCTTACTCTTGTATCTCTCTTATCTTAAACACTACTCCTTGGACTCGCCTATCTCCTTACCATTTCTCTCATAATGGTCCGTGTCCCTTAAACCTTCCATCCGATTCTCTCTCTTTCATTTCCTTATGAGGAGCTTGGTCCGTGCACTCTCTCAGTATACTTATATACCTACACCACTCCTCCTGTACTTCTCCATTCTTGATCTACGCTTAACAAGCATACCTTCTTGAATCCCCTGGAAGTCCAGCTTCCATTCCTAAGTCCTCGTCCTCGTCTCCAAGCGTGACTCTTTGTCGACGCTTCCCTCCTCGTCCAAGACCTAGTAACCCTAGGCATCCTCGTATAAAGACCCAGCGCCCCTGGGCATCCCTGTTAGTCTCCTTGAGACTTCCTCGTCTTAGTAACTCATTATCCTCGCAGCTCCCCAGACGTTGGTCTCTTCGTGAGCATCGCCTGTGGAGTATCCCTGTTGAACGAGTCCCTCTTGGTACGCTTCGCGTAACAGGAGTCTAGACCATTGACAAGGATAGAAGGTCTAGATCCTGTCTGTATGAGTAATATGATATAGTGTAATAAATGAAAGAATAATAAAGATAAGCCCTTTCTAGAATATGGCATATACTGTAGAATGAATTTCACTTAATGAAATGCCATATTCCCAACACTCACCCTCATCAATGTCATGATTGAACAGGATCTTACATGGTGCAAAGAAAGGGATTATGGCTACAAAGATATCCTTGAGGTATAGTTTATATTGATCCCTTTTATTTTGCAGAGATTCTAATGAAATGTATTTCAGAACCCTCCCAGTGTCTGTCACTCCTCTACACCCATCAATATTGGAAAGCCATCCCTCCCTTCATGCAACCAGGACTGCATCCTCAACAACTTTTCTCCCAAATATCTTCATCATACAATAATACTACTCTCTAAGGCAGACCAACAACACATCAACAATGACATGACACTTGTACTCATTTCAATGGAAGGTCATCAGCAATCAGTCCTTCCATTTAGGACTGGTACACAACAGCCATTTGAAATGGTAGTGGAATGATAATGATAAAAGTGGCAAAACTGCATTTTTCTTTTTCACTTAATCCTCACATTTATCAGACTTATTCCTTTATTTTCCTTAGTTGTTTACTCCTTTTTACTCACAAACTATAAGCACCCTTTTTATCTTATCTCTTTATCACCCCATGTTGGTGCTTATACCACACATCTTATCTCATCCTATCTATTCTCTTTACCCCTTTTCCAATGATGGTGGCCTTTTGTACCTAACCCTTAACCCATACATTCTCGGCCCTCTGTCATTCCATTCCTATCTCCTTATTGTAGACACGTTTAGGCTAGCTAGATTTACCTAGGTCACAATGTCATCGCAATGTCATCCTCATGTATACCTCATGTAGTCTGTCATTTCTCCTATATAAACCCTTTGCCAGCAGGAGAATCACTAGTCAATTCTTTTTTAGCTTAGGTCTTTACCTCTACACACTTGAATATATTCAACAGAACATTAAGACCTTTGGTGAGTCTTCAAACCTCGCTAACAGCTAATATGTTAGACTCCAAGTTAATCCAAGACAGTCATGAGTATCCCCTCAATGTTACATGTTTCATGTTTCCTACACTCTTATCCTCCCTTCCACATATCTTTAGGTTTAGGTTACCATTCCATGTCCATCAGTAACTCATACAGTTTCCACAGCTGTTACACCATTCATCTATAGAGATGCACAACCTCCATATGTGTTCCTAAATAGCATTCTACAACTTGCCATATCACAGTGAATGGCTTTGGTGCCACTCTCCACAGTTCCTAATGGGGTCTTTATTGCAATGCAGACACACATGAAGGCATTGCAGCCTCAGTCCACTACCCCTTGTATCTCCTACACTGCAGCTTTGTGACCCCTTGACTCAGACACCTTCACCAAATGTTACCACTTTGCCCACTATCTCCATCTCCTATACCCCCTCCCTCAAATATAGATTCAGTGAAACACCCCTCCACACCAAATGGGAACATCACAAAGGATGTGTAGGCCAACAGAACTAATCAACATACTACCAACCTGATTTCTTTCCCCACCACAGCATGATTCCAATGACCTGTGCTGCCAACTGGCTTATCAGTGTGTCAGAAAGCAGATGTGCACAAGCCTGTTTCAATCCCACTCAACAGATACCACATTCCCATCAATGGCTACACAATTATTTACTTTATTTTCATAGTTAATAAGACTTATCACATTTAATTCACTTTTTTTTACTTTCACCCTTGTCTGTGGCTTATTGTACCTGAATGAAGTGTTTACACTCACAACTTGGATGAATGCTTCCAAGATATGCCAAGACAATTACTTAAACATGCTTATTATGCTTATTACTCTTGCTGGTATTATTTCAGGTCCAACAAGTGTGAAAAAGCTAAATTAAGTGTAATAAGTAACACTCTAATTTGCTGATGGCACTCATGGCCAAAATGTTCCCTTCACACTGCTGTCTAATAGTAATGGTGACTGCAGCAACCTAATGATTGGCACATCATGACAGAAGAAACTCAATGTTGCCTTTATGGTCATGGCAGTTATTGACATCTTGCTGGCACTGTTTGAAAAGATTCATCAGCAAATCCACACATTGCTTAAGCTTACTTGACAACCACTTATGTCACACTTATGGAGCTTGATGGCAAACTCAACTCAAGTAGATTCAAGTAGATTCCCCTGCTTAAAATACACTTATTTTACTTGGACCTTACTTAAACACTTACTTTCATACATTACAAGCAAATAAGTACAATACAAGTACACTAAGTATGACAATAGTAAAAGTAAAATACATACCAATTACTATTTTTTTGTGTGCTGGTAGTGGTGCATGCCATGCTGTGATATTGTTGGGGTGGCCATTATGCATGCACAGGAGTTGACTGGGATGGGGGGTGACCATGGCGCTATGCACTGCATATATATGTGCATGGTTGGAGTTGTGCAGATGGTGGTACACAGGTGGTGCCATGGTGGTGGTGGTTGCTGTGACAGGACAGATGCTGGAGGGTGTGGGCTCAAGGACAGGCAGGTGGGTGTAGAGCAGGCACAGCACAGTAGGCCCAGGGCTAGGTACAAACTTGGGATAGGGTCATGCACCAGGTTGTACATGATCGCAGTGGTGGTGGGGTCCATGTACTGGGCATGTGCACAGTTAGGGTGAGGTGCATAGATGTGTGGTGGTGTGTGACCAGTTGGGTGGCCATTTGCATACAGGTGCACATCAGGTGTGCAACCATTTTTGTACAGGATGGGGCACATGCATCATGTATGGTTGGGGTGAGTTGGGCACACTAGTGGTGAGTGTTTTGGCTTGGGGGATAGGGTGATCAACAGCTCACCATTTTTTTTCTTGCAGTGGGGTGCATGTGTACATGTGCACATGGTCAGGGTTTCTGAGGTATGCCAGTGGTGGTGGTGGTGGTGGTGGTACATGCATGCATAGTTGTATACTGCCAGTAGTGGTAGTGCATATGCATGTGTGCAGTCATGTGGTGATGGTACATGTGCGTATGTGTGCATGCATATACACACAGTCAGTGGTGATTGTGGTGGTGCATACATTGACTCACCTGGATACAATGGTGCATGGGTGTATGGTGCATGCTGGTGCTGCCTGTGGTGCTGGTTGTTGGGTGGTGGTGTGTGGTTGAGTGTGTTGTAGGAGTCCAAGTGCATGTGTGCAGGGTGGTGTGCAAGACCAAGCAGTTATGCTAATGTGCTCAAGCACAGGAAGTGAAAGTGAGTAGGGATGGTGGATGTTGAGTGGTACCCACCTTTTTTTCTGTGTTTCCTAGGTTTCAGGATAAGGCTATGGATGTGCAGTGGGAATGAGGGTGACTGACTGTGACCAGCACTGCATCTTCCATTTGTGTCTTCATGTACAAGTGACAACAGGTGGTAGTGAAAGTGAGAGTAGTGAGGGTAGGCAGTGGATCAAGTTGAACTTATAATAAATTTGTTGACAACCTCAAAACTATATAGTCTTGGGCTGAATCACACTAGAGGGCTTGGTAGAGACAAGATAGTGGGGGAAAATCAACAAGAACTTGACTGAAGTTTCTTGTTGGTGCTCATTCAAATTATATACCTACTGACTACATTTAAGGTAGGTAGGCTAAGTATAACTTATGTTGAGGATTAGAGGCAATGACATCAGTGTGCATCATAGCCTAGACTGTCCATACTATGCTGTCATAGATAAGAGATAAGGGTCTAGCCCTTTGGTTCAAGAACAAAGTCATGTGATCAAGCCTAGACCTTCTCATAGTTACGTGATTGAAAAGATGAGAAGTCACATGACTTGGAAAAAGAAAGATAAGATAAAAAGATAGTGTCACAGGATATGTTACATAACATGTTTGCAATACTAGATGTAAGTGGATCATAGATCTGTTAAAAAAGAGCATTCATAGCACAAAAGTTCTAAGTCTGAAAGATTAGATAAAGTGTTCTTGATAGTTAGACAATTAGATCTTTGATAAGATCATGTGACATGATAAGATAAGATAAGATAAGATAAGAAAAATAAAGAGGTGAAAATGTTAGGCCCATAACACCATTTGAGAAAATACCATGTGGTTGTGGCCAGTTCAGCTGTTCTGATGACTCTGGGATTGACTTTGACTAGACACTGTCTGCACAGATATCACACTTGTGATTTGTGGCTGACTTTTCTGGCCCAGGATACATGATGGTCTTGCAATGGGAGCAAATAGGGATCTTGTGAGGCTGAAAGGTATGGAAGGTCAGTGGCAAATGAGTGATGAAAATGTTGCTACCACCTACTTTCTTGCCCATGCCAGTACTGACCTTGACAAGGTTGATGACCAAGCAATGGTGTCACCAAAATGTCTCTGTGTTTCATTTTGCTGCATGACAGACCACAGCATAAGCAATACATCAGGTGAGAATGAAATATATGTACATTTAAAATCATCTTTCAAGACTCTTTCAATGATCCTCTGCTCCATGTCACCCAGTTTGTAAAGGAGTGCAAGGTGGTTCTTCTTGATGATAGCCATACCACATCTTTCAACCAATCTATAATTGTATTCTTCTGTCACATCAACTCATCTCCTTGATGTCATCTCATATGAGACCCAATGAAATTCCACATGCATTTCCATGAAGAGGAGGAACTCCTTGTCACCTTTGACCATAAGGGACTCAGGGTGAATTCTGGTAGTGACCAAGAACAAGCACTGGAACTGGATCTTGCCACAACTCTGGTAGCAGGTGGAAAGTGCCATGGCAGTGTGTGTGGATGAGTCAGGTGGAGAAACAAGAGTCAGAGCATTTGGTTGAGGGGGTGATTGAGCAACCACTGCAGGATCTCCCCTAGAATTGACATTTCTAGGCTTGGAAGAAATGCTTCTATCTCTGCCATGGACACTGGCCCTGCCCTGTCTCCCATCACTACAGACGCCATTTCAATGTCACTTTCCACCACATTCTTGAGTGATGACCATAGCATCTTGGGTCCTGACCATACACTTTTGCAACAGGCAGCTTTATTGACAGCTGCTGCCCTGGATGCTTTTTGCCAACCTCAAGTTCCAAGTCCAGCACCAGCTGATGGCACATCGGGTGCAGCCCTCAGCGTCCCCACCACAAACATTGTGATGCAAACACCTTGTGTAACCATGATGCATGGTTCAAAGGGACCAAATGAGCCTTTTCAGCCTTATCTCCTCAAGAATCAGATACCTCTTCCATCATGCCATTCGAAGGGGTGGATGCATACCTCAGCACTTGAATAACAAGCGACTGAGGTGTCATCCACACTGACACACAGAATCTAAGTAAAAGATCACATGCAATACCAAATAGACAATAACAAGAGAGCATAGGTGGAGCACTGCAATACTGATAGCAATACAAGAAGATAGCAATAGGCAATAACAAGAGAATAATGATAGAACTAATGGAACATACGTGAGGATCCAACACACCCCCTCAGCACGACACCAAAGAAAGGGCAACCTGGTGACCAACGAAGGTCTGATGTGCAAGCATTTTCATCAGAACATCAGCGACATTGCAATATAATGGCATCCAATGGAGGTTGAAAATCCCATGGCTAACATGCTCTCATATGAAGTGAAAGTGGATGCTGATATAGTGCGCATTGGAGCGATTGCTAGGCAGGGTTGCAAGAGAGATGGCTGTAGTGTTGTCCAAGTGAATGCAAAAAGGGAGTGTGAGCAGCTGATGGAGTGAGTGGAAGAAAGACTTCAGCCAGAGACCTTCTTGTGCGCAGGCAGAGAGTGCCATATACTCTGCCTCAGTGGTCAATAGTGCGTGGATTGACTGTTTCTTGGATGCATGTGCCACCAGGCCTCTGTAAAAGAACCAGATATACCCCGTTATGGACAGCCTGTCTGTGGGGCAGCTGGCCCAGTCAGAGTCCATGAATGCATGGGGTAAGAGATTGACCTTCGGATCACCAAAATGAATATGCAATGAAAAAGCCCCATGAAGATACCTGACAACATGCTTTGTGGCTGCAAAGTGACAGGGCTTGGGATGGGAACACTGCTGGGCAAGATGCTGGACTGCAAAAGCTATATCTGGCCAACTGCAGGTTGAAAGATAGATCAACTCCCCGACAATCTTGCGATATGTGTGTTCTAGGTTGGGAACCTCGGGAAATGTCTCACCATCATGACCAAAGGGGTGGTGAGGATCCATTGGGACAGCCACAGCATTGCAGTCCAAGAGATCATACTCCTCACAAAGGTACTGAATATATGATTTCTGGTGGATCCAAACCTCATGAGTTATATGGTCCCGCTCAATTTCAATGCCCAGGTACATAGACACGGGTCCCATGTCGCTAATTCCAAAGTGATCATGGATGCACCCCTTAACCCAGTCAAGGAATCTGCAGTTGTTGCTCCCCCCAAGACCATCATCAACATGCCAAGCAATGATGCAGATAATGCGACGACCATTGGTGAGTGCCTTATCATAAACGAAGACGGCAAGATCAACCCTTGACTTGAGGAAACTGAGAGTAAGGAGAACAGTGGAGAGAAGCTCATACCAATCCAACGCTGCTTGCTTAAGTCCATAGAGGGACAAAAGCAGGTGGCAGACAAGGAGGATGCCAGCTGAATGAAACAACACTCAAAGCTTGAAGCTCAAAGGTTGCACTAGAAAGGCTAAGACGAGAGGATAAGAAGAGAGTACTACTACTGGAACCCTTTGAGGGGAAAAGACCAGAAGAACTAGACTGGAGTTCTCTGGCGTTGCATTGGGGGTTTATATACTACAACAGTGTTTACCAGTATTGACACTGTATCTACGATATGCAATGCTTTGTCCGCATGTATGGGAA